>CAAKHF010016080.1:0-15707 GCA_901007745.1 Hippocampus kuda
GTTTGACACCCCTGGAATAGACTATCAAATTACAGGATGATACACTCACTGTCACCAGCACAATTTGAGATAGTGTGTGAGATAAAAACAAATCTAGATTTGCTAAGATTAAATGCTTAGTCTGAGTTGATGCGGTGAAATAGTTATGAGTTCAAAACATTTTTTACTGTATATTTCTGAATTTAGTTTTAGTTTGATGAGCTGACGAACTGCACTTTTCCATATTTTGCTTACCTTCGGATTTTATCGAGTCCATGTATTGAGCCACATTAGATTGCACATATATTCAAAACGACTCGTAATGATGGAGAATAACCTTTTCAATTCTCGAGCCAAAGACCCCTGGACCTTGTAGGTGGTCTTAATAATGTAGCTGATACGCTTTTGTAAAACAGCGTTTTTTGTTTGCTTGTGTGTGTGTGTGTGTGTGTGTGTGTGTGTGTGTGTGTGTGTGTGTGTGTGTGTGTGTGTGTGTGTGTGCCCCTTCTGTCTGTTTGACACATTCCAACACTGCACCCTTCTCCAGGGCTCCAACCTACTATTCGGTCGGCATGGCTACAGCCATACATCCACGTCGGTTCTTCAGACATATTTGTTTGGCTAGTGTAGCAACATTCTGACAAAAAAAAGAAGAAAAAAAAAACACATCTTTTTTGCATAACACCTGCTAATCTTGGGATTTTGTTCTTTGAAGAGGATTGCTGATCAGAAATTCAAATATATTAATTGAATGCTAATTTGAATGTTAATCCCCAACCCCCGGGTTTTAAAGCATCCCGTCTTTCAACAACTGTTTATTTTTCATTTGCGATCCCCTCTTTCATTTTCTCCAGACTATGCTTCCACCATGCAACTTTAAAGATATATTCTATTCCCTCAAGGCTTTAACAGAATGCCTTTTACAGTGGCTGACCAGATTGGTGAAATTACTTTGACACTTAAATTATTTAGTCTATTATTTAGAACTGAATTTAATGCTGGCACAGTATCTTTGACAGTTAATTCATCTGTTTTTCAGTAAATACAGCTTATGTTTACCCCTCAAGTGCCACAATTTTGAAATATTTTTTCCAGTATTAAAGTAAACAATTTACTGACATTGTAATTTTGTGTAATTGTCCCTCCGCTACCATTTCCAAATGTAGACATTATCTGTCGGATTTTGTCATTATATGACAATCCTTAGGGAAGGAAAAGGCAGGACGCCATCAAAACATTTAGCGCCTGCTGAATCTTTTTTATATAGTCAATAAAACTCAGTTTCTTTCCCACTCCATACCATACCATAGATTATGCTATCCTATGCTACACAATATTATACTTTGCCAAATGTGAACAATTTATTGTATTTGTCAATATATGCATATGAAAAAAATTCATTTTTCTAACAAAAACATTTTACATTGTAATGTTGAGAAAATGAGATAGTCCAGTAAAGCATTAAAAAAGAAAAAAGAATTCAACCACAAATCATCAAATTAAAAAAAAACAAAACAAATAAAAAAAAAAGCTTTTGTGTTGCGTGAGAAACACTCACTTTACAGTTCAACATGATTCTACTTATTGATTCATGTGAGGACATGGGATCCATTCCGCAGTGGCTGCTCACTGCCTAACCTTGCAGCAGTCAGTCCACTTCCCCACAATGGAAGCAGTTGTGTAGGATTAAGGGCAGCACTATCACACACATACAAACACCGATCTTGTGAACATCTAATTCCTTCTTGCCTCACATTCCCTCTCTTCAAACTAATTTTGGTTTTAGGCTGAATCTCTGTTAAGTAAACAGAGCCCCGTCGTACAATCCATGTCCGGCACAATGATCTCCAGATCATCTCAGCCCATTAAAACCTGGTCAAACACTTTACTTTCCGCCAATACGCCAGAAGAACACAAGATTGCAACGAAAGAAAAGAGGGGGGAATGCATCGGGGCTTTTCACAGCCTTTGCCAGATTGTCTGCCATTCTTCTTTGATATCTATTAATCCAGCATCTTCCAGCGCTGGTAAACTCCTCAAGATGGACATTGCTTGGTTCGTGGTGGAAAGAGGTCAAGCTCCACTGGCCTCTGCGCAGCACTGTGGAATTTTTCATTAGTGCACAGCTGGGTCACAAGTGGCTCCAAAGCCGTCTTAATATTGTGTAGACCCCCAGATTAGGAGCGAAGAAAAGAAGCCAAAGCGCGATGCTCTCCACCAGACCCTGTCTTTGCATATTTGTAGACTTGTGCTTTAGAACACCTCATATTACTGTTTGTTTTATTTCTTATACACAGAACCTCCAGGTCAGTGGTAATTATAAAGCCCTCCAATCCAAATGTTGTTTTTTAACCATTCCAGCACTAAATCGGGACGTTTATTTTCCAAAACAATACAGGACGATTTGTTTTTCTTCTTTAAAGTAAGAATGAATGCGAATAAACTAAAGTTGACTTTGATTATTCGACATAAAATCCGAATTGTTTCATTAAGTTTAAATTGTAAGATTCATGACTTGTCATTTAGACATGTCAATCCGTTAGCCGAGACACTACAAGTGATACTGTGTATCAGGCCGTGACACTAAAACAATTCCATGCATGGATCTCGCCCTTGAATTTTGTTCGGCTGCATAAAGTCCAATCGATAATAACTCTTCTTTACAACTGGGCTTTTTGCAGCTGCTTTTGTACAACAGAATGCGTATTTAAAGGTCCTGGTGTGGCCAAAATATTAAACACCTCTCATATAAGGCAGTCCATTTCAACAGCACTGCCAGCTACAATATCAAAACAAAGTTGCTGATAAATCAGTGCCTCTCTTGTGTTGTAAAGGCAGAATTTGCAGAAAGTTGCACAAGGGGGAACCATGTTTCTGTGCGCAGTTATAGTCAGTTAGAGCTCTATAACATGTGATAGCCATTAGCCTTATTGTAGCCATCACTCTCTGTGCTCTCCCAGTTCTTTCGCAAGCTGCAATTGCTCCCAGTGGCTCATCAAGCAGGCCGAGATCTCAATTGTTAGCCGATGCATATTAGAAAAGCCCCCCCCCTAAAAAAAATCATGACCTGTATTTATACATATTCATATTCATGTTCATATTATTATTTTACTGTTGTTATTATTATGGGTAGTTTAGTTGACATATTATGATGATTATTATTATTATTATTATTGCATAGGGATACACTTTTTTTTCAGAAAACTTGACATTCATTATTTTGTCATTCTAATGCCATTGCTGCAATCCTGTTTGTTCCAAGGTGGTGGAAAAATTAGCTTCATGCGATTTCTGATACTCAGGAACACCAGCTGTCCAAACAGCATCCTATGTGCCTGTCTGCTTACTCTTGTATTTAGATGTGTACTTAGCCTCCTCCGCTGCCCAGTACACTGTCCCTTTCACTCTGCCAGCTTTGTTCTACCTGTGTGGCTGGGAGGAGGATTATTTCCACCCTCAGAGAGGGAGAGGGAGAAAGAAGAGAGAGAGATCCCATTTTCCCCTCAGACTCATTAGCAGATACATGTGAATGAGAAGCAGCCGCTCACTTGATGCTGCAAGACAATTCTCAGCGCACCGCTTTCGGAGCCCTGCACTGCCTCGTGTGTAACATTATCGTATGCCTGCTCAGCTTGCAAGGCGTAAGACACTTGACATATTCAGCCCTGTTAAATGCAAGCGCTTAGCATGTTTTAGGCTGGGCTTTGCGTCATCGGAAATGCGCAGTCGCCGAAGTGACATCGTTTGAATAATGAATTCAGGTTTAGGATTTCTTTGTGCAGCTGTGCAGTATTCAGCCACAGATATCGGACAGAGATGTCGTCTCAGGAGCTGCGCATTCCTCGATTTGAGAGCTCACGCTGCCATAGAATTAAAGCGGCCATGTTTATTTTCACACCAGCTGACTTGTGGGATAGATGATCCTGGAAAACACTTAGCTCCAAACTAACCGTTAGCCCTGTGTTTTTACAGAATCAGTTAAGATCCGTCGAGCAGCTTTTCTGTCTCCCCCTTCGACGTAAGGCAGGTGCAGACACGTGCGGCGACACTTCCAACACGTCTCCGCTATTATCTTGGCCGTGCCAAGTGCAATCAGGTCTTCTCATTCTTCCCCGGTGAGCTTCGGAGGCAGCCGGTGCCGTGCTCCAGGGAGGGGAACGAGCAGAACCCCGTGGCCAGAGCCGTGTGATGAAGAAGGCACCATTGGGCCATTAACGGTGTACACATCTCTGGTTAATGTGTTTTACTTTTACCTGCTGGGAGTTTAATTAAAAAACAAAGAGGCTCAATTTAAAGGTCATTATTATGCTAATGTTGTAAGCATGGGATGGTGATTAAGCAGCTTTTAGAGCTGACTGGAGCTAGCCCTTGGGAGCAGTAGGATGGCACTTTTTATTTGGCTTCATTACTCTCCATGAATCTGTAGTCCAAAGAGAAAAGCTGATCATATGAAACAAGGTCAGCCATTGAGATAGTTTACACAGACGACATGACCATATCACTTTTTCGGGGACATTGATTCATGAGGACAGCTTTGTTGCACCTGGTTCTTTCTTTTTTTCTTTCTTTTTGCTTTCTTTCTTTCTTTCTTTCTTTCAAAAATGTATACCCTCGTATTAGCATAATTTGGGTTGGTATTTAATGGGAGCAGGGTTGAATATACTGTACACAGCAAAGGTACAAAAAGGTTTACATTTGAAAAGATTTATCATTGTTCACCATCTTGGAATCAAATGTTTCTGATTTAGGTGAAACTCCTCATTTTATTGCAGATTTTCACCTTTAAGGAGGGAACTGGAAAGTTGCTTTCCGTTGGAAAAAAAAAGTCCCCATTCACACGTTCAGACAGCCCTTCCTATAATGACTGAAATCATCATGTGGTTTGCATGTTTAGCATGCCCAGACACTTGACACACATGCATGCTGACACTATTCCCAGACAACTGAAATACAAAAAAAAAATGTGCATCCACTTTGAGACAATTTTTCAAGTAACCAAATTAGTTTTGATGACTAAAAACAAAGTTGTCAAAAAATAATCTTTAAACTGTCCTTACATTTAGCTTTAACACAATGAAAAAAAAAATAAATCAATAAAATAAAAATGTAAGGGACTACTGACAGCGTGTCACCCATCCTGTCTCGAGACCTTGTTCTGACAGTCACACCCGATCGTGATTGGCGTGACCACGGGTTGCCTAGCCAAAACAATCTTAAAAGTAATAGTTTACAGCTGCTGCCGGGATAATCCTCATCCCCTCAGGCTTGGATGGGATTCGCTGACATAAGAGGCCTGGGTGTATTGTTCCCGAAACTGTTTTGGTATTTCTCGGAGTACCGGTCAGCAAAATCTGAGTGTGTCGCACGTGTTGCTAAATGTAGCATGATCAACTCAGCACCACCCCAGTCCCACCTCCTTCTTTCTTTATGCTTCTCACTTTCTTTCATCCTGCCCAGTCCTCCTGATGCTTATCACTGCAGCAGAAGCATTAAATGTAATGTCTGTGGAAGGGAAATCATTGGCAGCATGTGGTGAGAGCTTAAGATGTTGTCACACTTTAAGTTGCCTATAATCTGTTCAAAGGGAGAGTGCATAGTTCTCCAGAGTGCCTGTAAAAAGGAGGAAGAAGATGCTGAAGTCTCTCAGCTGCACTTGGCCAGCCTGAAGTGTTCATCAGACAAAATAAGTGCTGCTCCCTGTCGGCCTTGTCTTCTATATAATACTTTTAACTCTTGGCTGTGTCTTTTTATATTTACTAAAACCTTACCACCAGTGAGATAATCTGTCAGAGTGGATAAACCCAATCACAGATAAATTGAGAAAGAACAGACAAGGGATTACAGGTATGTGGACACAGGATTAAAAAGAAGGACGTGATGAGTCCTCCGGGAGCGAGCTATGTGCTGAGATAGGCCCTTTTTCTTTCATTTATGAGTCCATTGGGGAGGCCTAGGTAAATATTGACAGCTCTCTGCTTGAGATGCAGCCATTGATCCACAGAGGAGGCGCTCATCCCTTGATCCGTGCGCTCAGGTGTGGGAGAAGGAAAGCGAAATACGGGATGGGAATTGTTAATGCTGGTGGTCCTAGCCGCGACAGTTGGAGTCGTGTTACACAGCAGGCAGCTGCAGGTCCACGTGGTCAGCCGGTGGTTCACGTAGAGGTTGGATATGACGCAATGTCAGGAAAAAAAAAAAAAAAAATCGAAGCTTGTCACAACAGTTACATTGGAGTTCCGTCGATACAATTGCAGCTACTTTGTCTTTATTTTAGAAGACGGTAGCCACGTAGTGTTGGGCCAGAATTTCCCAAAATATATCATGTATTGCTGTAACATCAACATATACAGCAACAACGTTATCCATTCATCCATCCATCCATGCATCCATCCAGCCATCCATCCATTGTCTATCCATCCTTCCATCATGTCAGCCATCCGTTCATCCATTTTGTGAGCCGCTTAACCTCACCGGGGTGCCCAAAATTATGACTAGGACTTATGACTGCTTGCACAATATACTGATAAAGAATTAGGAGGAGTCAGAGCAAATGTCCTGCCAGAACCACTGTTCATGTATTCATTTAACACAATAAAATACGACAACAATCAGCGAATTGATATAAAATTGCCATAGTCATACATTTAAAAAGGCTGCTTTGGGATCATATCTTCTTTTTGAAGCGGGACATCCCAGTATAGACTTTGACTCTTGTAACGTTAACACAGTTCTGCTTCTTGTCGACATGAAATCATTTTTTATGTCCTCCCGGCTGCCTCCCGCGGGCACGTTGGCCCAGTGGCCCCGGACCTCAAACCACTAATCAGGTAATGTTGGGGAGGTTGAATGGAGTGCCTCCCCCTGGTCAACCTTCACTGCTCACACAGCGGTGTTGTTTTAAAGAGCATTCTTTAGCAGCTGAACTTGGAAAGGTATTAAAGTGGGATTAGGCTCCTCCACAATCCACTGCTTGTGTCATTCAGGGAGTTTGTGTTCTCCTCTCCCCACTGCCACCTCCCCACTCCTCTTCTGTTTGATTGTGGCGAGCCGCAGGAGTGGGCCTGACTGTGCCTTTCAAAGGAGAGGGGTAGGGTTAAATCCCTAGTCCACTGCTCCCTGCTAATTCTCCTTGTTCCTTAGAGAAGGATTTACTTCTGCTGCCAGATTCTCAAAGGCCCTCTCTGCCCATCCGAAAAGTCGCCGTTGCCTTCCTGTGGAGGTGTGGTTGCCATAGAAGGGGCGTCATGCGTGGCTATTCCATCTGAACCCCGCAGAGAATGGGGACCAGGGGCTGAAAACAGGCAGAAAGTCCGGATTAGAGTCGAGGACAAAGCAGGACAGGAAGATTCCAGAAGGGACGAATAGGAATTACAGCAGCAAAAATAATGCAAAGTGACAGAGAGGGGAAATAGAAAAATAATGGCTTACAAGATTAGACTCGGTGCACGGAAGAGAAGAAAGGAAAAGGGGCTGAATGAGAATGTTTTCATCTAGATGGGAAGATTTGAGAGAGCGGCCGTAGCTGAATGCAGAATCCTGGACGTATCAAAACCGCGCTAACAAGTCATTTCCTCAACTTTGCGCTGTCTTTCTTAGCCTAAGCCGTCAATCATTAGCTAAACATTACAGCTCGGAACTTGTCCTGAGAGATTCATCACTTCTTTCCACTGATCCCACCGTATAACACACTAATCCTTCTAAAAATGTGAAACTACTCCGTGAATATTCTGTTTTATCAGGAAGAGATTTTTTCCAAATTAAAAATTGTGCTTTGTTTGTTTTTGTTTTTTTTCTTTTATCTAGTAGACAAGATTTGAAGATTGGCAGGTCACTCAAACAAGACACACGCTTGTTTGAGAAACTTGCCAACATTTTTTTTCACGTCTTATTCTTGAGATTTTTTCCATTGTGAAATAATAATCTTCTTAATTTATTGTAATAAAGGACAGATTATAGGATTTTTCAACCCTTGCTAAATCTAGATTGACGCTGTGAGAAAGCTGAAAAGTCAATCACGTAAAATCAAGTTCTCTGCAACTGAGAGTTGGGACAAATGCAGGTGATTATTTGAATTATAATTTATGGTCTACCTTGTAAAATAACTCATCAATTGTTGATGTGTGATGAGCTAGTCCCGTAGGGCAAAAGTGATGCAATCAACTTGAAAGAGCCGCATATCGCTAACAATAGAAACCACACTTCTTTCCAGCATGCATACAGCTGCCCGGTGCTGCTTGCACACGTGTGAACACAGACAAACACGCACACACCCACACACCCCATCAGCACTCAATCAGCACCAAGAACACAATTAACATAACAAAACCCTCTTCTCATATTTACACACTATATTCATCACCATCGCTCATCCCTGCCCCGAAACAGTCGATGATGTTAAATAGTCCTCTCGTTGCCTCCCTGCGTCGCACAATGAAATAAATGTCCACCACAAATAGATAGGCGGCTGCCAGCTGTCTTCCTGACCAGGTCAAACAAAGAAGCCGCTAATAAATCCAGCTCTACGGCTGGACAACAGCAACCTCGCTCGCTGCCTCCTTGCTTCATTTTATGTGGCTTCTTCTGAATAAGCGAGCGCAAATTAAATGACTCACAGTCACCAATAAAACAATGCAAACATCTCGCTGACTGACCACAATAGAAGATGGAGATATTGGACGACTGAGGCGAGAGTTGCAGCACAGAGCCATGATGTCAGACTATTAGATAAGAGGTGACACCCAGCAGTCAGCACTGAATCATGGACCCTGATATGGTATCTGATGCATATAGATTTTTAGGGGTATGACGCAAACGTGTTACCGTGTCTCGTAGTAAAATCTTTAGTCATTCGAGGTCTGGGGTCTTTGCTCTTTGGCCTCTTTTTTTCTTTTTTAACATTTACCAGGGTAATTACGTCCTTATGAATTTCCTTGGTCAGAGTGACGCAACGCACCATCCTTTGTGCTGAAGCATTATTTCCCTGTAGAGCGACCGCACTACCCACAAGCCCATCTTAAGCCAAGTTACAGAACAGACAACGATAACACTCAGTTAAGCGCAGACCACCACTAAGGCCAAATGCAAACTACGGTAAGTTGAATCAGCACCGAACTGGAACACTTTCATTGACAGCAATCTCCTGCATATCTCCGAATCCATTATTTTTCAGCCGACCAAATGAAATGCATTTTTGTTGAGCCATCGCGTCATCAAACAGAGCAAAACATTTTCAGCAGTTTGAAGTGGTCAATAATTTGTGAAGGTAACAGATCCACTTGGTGACTGACCAATAGTCAAGAGTTATAGAGAGTTGACCAAATCTGGACTTTGAAGTTTTCACCCAACATTGGCAATATGCCTGATTTTTGCGTAATCCACCGAGAAATGAAAAACATTATAGATTCATCCCCACAACCGTCTCGCCGGCAATCACTTTGTCCAGCTCTTTTGTAAGAATCACAAGATTGTTCCTCATTTCGGCTTCTTGTATCCGTGATCTTGTTGTTTTGGTCAGCCCCAGAGCATGAAGCCACCGATAAGGGTGGGAACGGAGATCATCGGCTACAACAAGAGCTTTTCTTTTCAGTTTAGCTCCTTCTTCATCATGACAGATCCATACATCACCGCAATGCTGCACCAGTTGCCCAGCATTGTTTTTTCCCTCACTCGTGATCAAGAGCTGGTTATAGGTCACTGATGGTTCAAAAGTCACCCAAATTGAGTGAAATAGATATGCCAGTGCAGAACCCAGACGGGCCAGTGCCAATGCTGGGTTATTTATACCCAGCGCATTGGGTTGAGGATTTGACCAAGCATGTTGGGGCAATGTTTTGAACTAACAAGGGGCCAGAACTATCCATATTGATGAGTTCAAGTTACCATGAAATGGGCTACCAGATAATCAATAATCAGTTGTGGCAAAAAATATTAAACTTTTTATTACCAACATTGTCAAGGAACACAGAGGAATAAGAAGCAACTTTCCCCTGTCAGGGGTCACCACAGCAAGCCACTCGCAGATTTAGCTCAGTTTTTACACTGGATGGACCATCCACCTTGCCCGAGATTTCAACCCCAAAACCTGTGTCCAAAGTCAGCGGTTTTACTCAATGAGCCATCCAGCCACTAAAAATATCTTCTAAAAATGATCCATTCAATTTACTTCAAATTCATGACACAAAACTGTCCAAAATAATCACCGGTTTATGCTCTTCAGCTTACCCAAATCCGATTTTCAACCCAATTTGCAGTGTCAAAATAATGAATCCATTCTTGGGTAAAAGCAACGTAATCTGCTCAAATTCCACAGCTACCCAGCAAGTGGGTTAGGAAAACAACCCAGCATTATTTAGTGTTTTGAACTCCACTTGGAGCAGGATATCACCCGCACCCCGGAGTGGGCACTCAACCCTTTTCTGACTGAGTAAAGTGGCCGAGATTTGAAGCTCACACCTTGATGAAGGCAATATCACCACATCAACAGCAAAAACCAGAACTGTAATACTAAGGCCACTGAACCGGACCCTGTAAGCTTCTGTCCTTAAAGGTTATAAACAAAATTGGTGACAGTATTTAGCTTTAACACATTTTAATTGCATATACTGTATATTAAAATCAGAAATGTTTTAGCAATTTCAGTGGAAAAAAAAAACAAAAAAAATTGAACTTTTCCAGATCTACAATTTAATTGACTACTATTTAATTGACTTACTCTGCGTGCCTCCCCTTTATACAAGGTTTCATGGAAACATTACCAATGTAATCCTCCTAAAACTACGTATGGTCATAATACATACATATATACATTTTGACACAGGTAAATACTATTTTATATACCAGCATTTCGGAGGAAAAAAACATTTCCTTTTTTCATTCTTAGGTTGTTTGCAACCAAGTGCAGCGGGTGCATGGAGAAGATTGCCCCAACAGAGTTTGTGATGCGAGCTTTGGAGTGCGTTTACCACCTGAACTGCTTCTGCTGCTGCGTGTGCGACCGGCAGCTGAGAAAAGGTGACGAGTTTGTCCTGAAGGAGGGTCAGCTGCTGTGCAAGGTCGACTACGAGAGGGAGAAGGACTTACTCAGCTCGGTCAGCCCAGATGACTCAGACTCAGGTGAGCCCTGCGCACCCTCTCACAGCAGAGTGAGAACAGCACCGTGGTGTGATCATCACATGACACCGAGGTGTTGGCTTTCGTGCGTGCTGTGCCATCGCAGTGGCAGCTCAGAGGTCCGAACTTGAGCCAACTTGTGTTCTCATGTGATACACACACACACGCGCACACACACACATGGGCCACAACATTAGGGACACATCTAGTACTATCCAGTACGAGATAATATATAGAGTTCAGCATTTTACGTTTACTTTTGGAGGTGTAGGGAGATTTTATTGACCCTTGACATTTATTGGCCAGTAATAATCATTTATCAATATGTTAATTGGTATGGTTATAATTTAAAGTGGCGTAGAATTGCACTGCTGAGAGGTGTTTCCGATAATTTGGTTGCCCTTTGCTACATAGCACATTTGAATTCTTAATCATTAATTAATTGAATTCATTCTCAGTGCAGCTTTTTTTTTTCTTTCTGTATATATTTTTTTTAACACACGCTGTGTGAATATTGCTGCTGGGACATTTAAACTTCCCTCACGTGATTCATAAAGTAATTTCAAAACTAAAATGAAACAAATATGCATGTACTGTATACCCTAATGCTGGTCGCACCAAATGCATTCTTTCCTGTCCCGCATCAACACCCCGACAAACGATTTGAGAAAATCCTAGTAGCTCTACAGCAAAGTAAAAAAAAAATAATAATAATAATAATAATAATTTAAAAAAACGTTTTAATATTCAGTAGCTCTTGTATACTGGATTGCGCAGGTGGACCGAAAGATGTGGTCCCTGAACATATTGCAAAGAGAGAAATCAAACCATTGTTTATGCTTAAACAGCTGCAATTTAGCAGACATGACTTGCTGTAAAAGCTTCCGACATGACTTGTTTTGGTAGCTTTCTAATTCGAGCGGGAGCACAAGTTTATGATACAGTAGGAAGTGGATCCAGGACTCAGCCAAGCCCCTCTGTTATAATGGCTCCGCTCTCTATGCGTGGGCAGGCTGTGGTGCTGGAAAGAATTAAATCACTGTATCATGGTGAGTGACAGAGGGATTTGGGGGCCTTTCTGCAGAACGCCTGCATCTCCACTCTTATCGGCTCGAGTGTTCCTCGCCTATAGCCTCCTCGCACAATAAGGCATTTTGCCAAGTCTCACTGTTCACTACCATCTGGCTCACATTTAAACATGCACAAAAGCGGGGAATTTGTCAAATACATCTGTGCCTATGTCAACTTTTGTCAACTTGTGGGAATATTTGCTCTGCCTCATCCTTGTTCGCTCGTGTCCCACAGCATCGCGCAGGCTTTTGTGCGTGTCTCCAAATTTCGGGATGGAGAAAATGTTGACATGAACAGAGGTTAACCTCAGTATGTGGTAGACACAATATATATTTGCAGTGGACAAATGTAGTTACACATCAGAACCAGACACTAAGACATCATGTGTGCCTTTCCTGAAAAAATATTGACTCGTATTTAGGTTGGAGTCATTGCATGGAAAGTGGGGTTTAAAATGATTACATTTTATGGCAAAATGCTACATTGTCATTACCATTTTCTCCATGACAATGTTGTAGTATTTTTTTTTCCCTTTTATCCTCCTCTTGACAATAAAACTATCGCACTAAGTTCAGGTCTGAATCTCTTTTTTTTAATCCTTCATTTTAGAAGATGCATTCCCCATATGTTTGATCATTGCCTTTGTAAACACTTTCACATCGTCTTCTTATCAGAGATTGATTTTGTCCAAATCAGTTTAAGCTGAGGGCAATATATTAGAAGTGACACGGTGTCCACTTCAGTGACAAATGTACATATTTCGCCGTGCATTCCAAGCGCACGCTGTGGACTTCTGCGAGTGCAATTATGCATGTGACAGTTTTCTTTTGAAAGCAGTTGATAACCACATTCAAAACACATGCGCGTCCTTTGATTTTGCATTTGTGGTGTGTTCATCTCCTTGAAGAGCGGAGAACAATGTTATATCCATCAGTAGACTGTCACTGACAAAAGGGTGTCGTTAGTTCAAACACATACTGATGATGCAAATCTTTGTGCAGAAAAAAGTGACGATGAGGAACTGGATATCAAGCCTGAGAAAGGAGGCATAGGAGGCCCGGGGAAAGGGGATGACAGCAAGGATCCCAGGAGACCCAAAAGACCACGGACCATTTTGACCACTCAGCAGAGACGAGCTTTCAAGGCCTCCTTTGAGGTCTCCTCGAAACCCTGCAGGAAGGTATGTGTCAGGCCGCTTCAATGCGGGGATGGATTTCGATCACGTTGACGTTAGTGTCGATGAGCTTCATTCTTTTTGATCGTCTCTGGCCTAATTGGTACATTTTTAGGCTCATTTTTAACAATCTTAAGCTGGTGGAGATGGAGAAAAGCGCCTAACGACACGCTGCTTCAAAAGCTTTCAAGTGGCCGTTGGCAACAGATCAAAAGAATCGTTCATTCAAAAACCAAGCAAACGCTGCACCTAGAGGGTGTATGTTCACATGTTGTTCATGATGCTGAAAATCATTGTCTTTAGGTGAGGGAGACGTTGGCTGCAGAGACGGGACTCAGTGTTCGGGTGGTCCAGGTGTGGTTCCAGAACCAAAGAGCTAAGGTGGGAAGAAATATACTAAACAGCCCTTTCCCATCTTGAATTTACAGAAAGAGCCCAGAGAATAAATCACCCAAACTATGTGTTTTAAAGTTATCACTGCATTCCTTTCACGGCTGCAAAAAAGAAAAGAAATATCACTTGAAGTTGCAAATCTAGCACACTGATGCACTAAACGTCTACACCCTCCCTCGGGCCGATGACTATCTTGTAAAATCCTTTGATACTTGACAATGAAATGCACTCCGATACAGATTTCAGGCAGTTCACGCGAGGGTGAA
The DNA here is from genome assembly GCA_901007745.1 of Hippocampus kuda. Lineage (NCBI taxonomy): Eukaryota > Metazoa > Chordata > Actinopteri > Syngnathiformes > Syngnathidae > Hippocampus > Hippocampus kuda. The sequence goes on from CAAKHF010016080.1 coordinate 13,993, forward strand.
GAGCGTGAAGCATCCTTTCTAAATTAAAGATTGCATGTTAGCTTTGGGAGTTCCTCACAACTTGGACTCTTTTGTTTAGATGAAGAAGTTGGCCAGAAGACAGCAGCAACAACAAGAACAACAGAATTCCCAGAGACTTGGACAAGGTAGCCACTGAGTGCACACCAAGAGCTTTCATTTCTCAAGTGCTGCATATTTACTGTCTTTTATCACATTGCACATTGTATTTTGAGTCAACAAAAATCGTGTTTTGTTTTTTTCCCCAAACCTTGCTTTTAAAAATATAGAATATTTTATTCTTCTCTTCCATAGTTAAAAAAAAATAAATCAGCATCGTGCATAAGTGTAAGTATGGATCTGATAGTGTGTTACTATTATGGTCGACCATGATAATTATGCCATTGTAATATTTACTGTTATTAAAAAAAAATTGACATTTTGAAGTCACACTGTACTACACGCTTTACACTATAAATGACAATCTTGCTAATGAAGAAAAAAATATATAAATATATACTTTCCTTTATATTTTACATTTTAATCATCTCCTTACGACAGAGATATTACATGCAGGATGTGTTTTACATGAACATCAAGCCGTGATGAGCATATAAAAGACAAGCACTAAAAGTATCATTAAAATATCATTGAAGCACTGAATCTGAAATGATTTCCTCCTGATATTTTTTTTCTGTTCACAATTCGCTTTTATTCACACAAGAAAGAAATATGATGTTAAATGATGTCCAGAATAAATAATAGTAATAATAATAATAATAATAATAATAATAATAATAATAATAATAATAATAAAAACCTGTGACCAAAAACACACAAAGTATCACCAAGGAATTGAAATGTTGCTATGTATCAACATACTGTATCAAAGACTTTGTGGAATAGATGACATTTCTTTCATTAGGGGAAGGGATTGAGCTTGCGTAGGAAGAAGCCCCTGCGGAGCTGTGTCTTCATCAGTCACTTTGCTTAGAAAAGTGTTTGCAAAACAAACTGGCTATAGGTTCGCGGCCGAGTGCGCTTCAGGAGGTTTCCAAGGTAATATGACAAAGGCATGCAAGCTAGTTAGGCATTTGGAGCTTGTCGCTATCTCTCATAAGAACTGCATTTTTTCATGTACACACACACACATACACACACACACACACACACACACACACATACACACACATATATATATATATATATATATACTAAGAAGTTAAAAGGAAAATGTTAAAATTAAACATTTTTTTTAAATATTATGCATATTACTAGATTGGTTATAACAGTAAAAAAAAAGTGTTGTGAAATAAATAACCTCTTACGGATTTAAATATTTCATTAGAAAAAAAAGGACTCCAATCCGTGCTGTAAAAACCAAAATATGGGAACTATATTTCATTCAGAGTAGCCTGCAAGGAGATGAATCTCGAATCAATACATTAATTGTTCCTGTTCAAGCCTATGGACAAGTCTGTCTGTAACGTGGTGCAAACTTGCTCTCACGTGTGCTCACTTTGTTGCAGAAGTAATGTCCAATCGAATGGAGGGGATGATGAGCTCCTTCACACCTCTGCCTCCGCCACAGCAGCAGCTGGTCTCCATGGATCAGAATGGCTACAGCACAGACCCATTCCAACAGGGGCTCACCCCTCCACAGATGCCCGGGGACCACATGAACCCATATGGTGAGCATCCAGTCACTTGCGAACCCC
>CAAKHF010016080.1:15977-28854 GCA_901007745.1 Hippocampus kuda
CGTTGCTGATGATCTTGGCGGTTAAAAACATGTGGTCAGTCAGCGTGGAGCGCTTTGAGGAGACTGAGAGCAATGCAAACAAAGAGCGGGGGTCGTGTCTGCCAGCACATCAGGAAGTGAGCGCAACTACTCACAGATTTTGCAAAGGCATTAAACTGCAAATGAGAGGAGGGGGAAAATATCAGTCAATCAAGTTTTAATCCACAGTATGTTACTGGAATAACATTTTTCGGAGTGATGTCCTCAACAAACCCCAGAGGGACCATTTCCACAAGTTCATAACTTCCTTATAATTTGCCTCCATTTAGTTCTTCTTGATAGTAAGAACCTAAATCCCCGGTCTCATCACTCTCCTTCGGTTTGGGGAAAAGAACAATATTGGCAAGGCATTAAAAGATATGTCTCAAAACACTGTCCCCATTTTGTGCACTATCATTAAGATCCAGAGTGTAATAAAGTTAACTATTCCCTTTAGAGAAATAACATGTTGAGGTTTTATGAAAGGCGTAAACAGTTGCTATTAGCCAGATCTTTTAGGAGGATGCCCCTTGTTTACATGCGGCCTCACAGAGCACAATTGTCCCAGCGAGGGCAGCAAAAAGTGAGCTTTGATGATTTCCGAGGAAACAGGTTTCACAATTGTGATGACACAAAAACACAATTCCTCCAAGTGACGATTAGTAATTGTAATTTCCCAGCGCTGCCATAGGTCGCAAGATTACATCGATGTATGCAGTTGCTGGTTTTTTTTTGTTTGTTTTTTTCACTCTGCTTCGTCGAGGTGACAGGTTTTTGTACTTTATTTCACGCAGGTAACGATTCGGCATTCCACGACATAGACAGCGACACGTCTTTAACCAGCCTAAGTGACTGCTTCATGGCATCATCAGAAGTCAACTCCATGCAGGCCCGTGTGGGGAACCCAATCGACCGCCTGTACTCCATGCAAAACTCCTATTTTGCATCATGAAACGACAAAGAAAGCAACGGAAAACAGCACAGAACAAACTGCGCATCTCTCCCTAAAGCCTGGCGCTCGGGCGTTTGTACACAAGCACGGATCCGACAGAAGAAAGCGCTCGCGTTGGGCGCTGAGTCCACGATTGCTAAACCACTTGTAGGACAGTGAAGAATCATGGGACTAAAAGACTTGTTAATTGTTAGAAACCATTCATTAGGATGGCTTACCCCCAACAGGAGATACTGTATTACTATTTTCCTTGTTCACAAGTAGACACTCTCTCAAACCAAATAACAGCGTGAATTCAAACAGTGCATGATCAATTGTGAACAAAACCTTTCTAAGTCATCCCGGTTAAGATGTGGTGTTTGGATTGTTTTTTTTTTTCTTAACACTACATAGTTTACTATGTTTACCGCTAGCATTTTGATCACTATGAATAGGTACTAGATATTGTGTTAATAGTAAATAGGTGCAGCATGTCTGCAAGCGTGACTGTACATTTATGTATGTTTGAGAGTTTGTGGTGAGAAAGAAGCGTTTAGAGGACTTTAAAAAAAAAGGCGGAGAAAATGGTGGACTCGTCAGATCAGTGGAATGTAAATACTTTTCCGTGGCAAATTGGATGTGCATGTTAAAAATGGAAAGCATTCTATTTATTTAACTATAACAGGCTCTTGAAGGTACATATTAAAAATGAAAAGCTTTATTTAAAAAGGAGAACTTTTTTTGGAGCAATTAGTGTGTTCACAAGTTTCACAACCTATTTGTGTGCCATTTTAATATGAAGATTAACCCTTTTTCTCAGTCAAGCTGTAAATGAGCAACGTGCTATTTATTTCGTACAGACCATACACTCTTCGTTGTCATTGTCATATGTGCATTCTGAAAATGTTAAAGTTGCTAATTGACCAAAGTTGACTGGTTTGATGAATAAACAATGTCTTTCTCCTGATAACATTGAATAAATGGCCTCATTCAGAGTACTATACCGGATTTGAAACAAATGATGTGACAAGAATAATAAGATGGCAAAGAACATCATATTTCTTCAGCTTCAAGTCTGAAAGATGTTGATTCATTTTGGCCAAATGAGGCAGCTAGCTTAGTGAAGCACAAATGCTTCTCAACAGCTGTACAGTAGGGAACCTCATATTTGAAAACAGACAGCAGGCTGTTACGTTTTTCACCGTACTCGTGGTCAGACAGGGACATAGGTCTCTTGCTGATGTTCAACTTTACTCCTTTTGCAACAATGTGGATACTGTCAACAGAAACGGCACAAGTGAGACGAGTGAACCATTGCTAAATTTTCAGCTCATAGATTGAAATAGAGGAGTTATGATAACTGACATAATGACGAAAAATGTTGATTGATCTACTCCTCGCACAGTGAGCATATTTGACAAAGAGTAATGTAGTGTACTGTAGTATAGTATACAGTTTGTTGCCATGAAGAAATTATGACTCTTGGGCGAAAGTCAGGATACACCTTGGCGTGCTCGCAAAGGAATCACAGGGCACAATGAGACCGACAACATTCACATCGTAACTACTGTACGTAGAAACCACCACATCATCAGCGACCATAACTGTCATGTGGTTTAAAAAGAAGTAAACTATTGTTAAAAAAAAATGTATTAAAACCCTCAACCTTAATGCTCATGACAAATGTGTAATCGAACACTCTTCTTCCTTTTCAACTTTAAAGCACAGTTCAGCTCAGTCAGTTATCTTGACTGCAGTCAGGCCGGCCTCAATTCAACGGCAAGTCAACGATTGCTTCTTCGTGCCAACTTTAAAATACAAGCTCAGTAAGGCCTTGATATCCATGTAAAGTGTTATTCGTTTCGCTTTGATTCAGAAGTTGACCCTCGGGGCGTGTTGCACAGTCGCCAATGAACAACCGTTGTGGCGGCTGGCTTGACGAGACAGGCTCCCTGCTCCCGGCTTTATTCGCCGTGAGAAGGTCTGCAGGAGGACCGGCGGCGAGACGGTTATCTACGTATCGCTATGCCGCGGCTTTGACAGTCCGTCAAAATATGTCTGTATGTGAAAGTGATCCGTAGTGCCATAAACTAAAATAAATAAAAAAGTGGACAAAGGACGGTTGCCTCAAACAATATGCTGTGTGTGTAAGCTCGCATGCCACTCACTTGTGTTAAAAATGAATTGAATGTTTTGTTGAACATTTTAACGATAAACGTTGCCCAGATATGCTGTATGTTTTTAAGTTCATCCAAAAGGTCATGGGGTCAGAAAAAAAAAAAAGAGCACCAAACAACAACCTCTGGTACCCATTTGACAGTCACACCATTTTATTTATTTTTTATTTTTTTATGCATACTCCTGTTTATAAGGAACGGCAGAAAGACGTCCACGGGTGGATGAGGAAAAGTTGGCCAGGGAGTTCACAGATCTGTGAAGTGGACCCTTGGTCTCCACTTTCCACATGTTGTTATTTTTTTCCATGTGTGAAATTCCCACCTGCCCCGCCGTACCTGTGCAAATGTGGCAAAGTGAAATGATTTGTGAAGATGCCCAGTACACTTACTCCTTGGAGATCTATCATGAAGGCAGAACTAATGAGATTAATAATGAACAATTGCTATTTTTGTTTATTATGACATTCTAACTCATTTATATGAATGCACAGTATAATTTATAATTTGTCGATTTTACAGCTAATACCATAGCCATATTCAATACAGTGGACATGTTGACGCATCGCTTGGAATGGGTCAACTGACTCAAGGCGGTGTTTACAACAGTATGAAATGAAATGAAAAACAATCTTCATATTACAGATCCAAAGGGTTTGTGGCTTCTGTAATTTCCTTTATGAAATGGGTTCAAAAAGCTCTATAATTGTCAACCACAATGTATAATGTCCCCCCTCACTTACTGTACTGTGATTGTGCCAAGGGCAGTATAAAAACGCATAATGTAGAAAAGCTTCATGTTGCCGAATGTGTGAAGGCTGTGATAATTCATCAAAAACATGGGTAAAGAGCATCATTTTTAAGATGGATTTATGAGAATTTCAAGGCTGTCACAAACAAATCTTTTTATAATTGATTATCCATCGATTACTTGAGTGATCCCCACACCACACACACACACACACACACACACACACACACACACACTGCCCAATTGATTCAGTTATTTTTTTCTCGGTACAATGCTTGACAGCGATAAGCACGCACTTACAAATAAAATTTACTTTTGCCAAGGTTGATGTATATCATAGGTGTCAAACTCAGGTCCTGGAGGGCCGCTGTTCTGCATGTTTTCCAAGTCTCCCTGTTGCAACACACCTGATACAAATGAACAGGTTCAATGTCAGGCTTGCGCAGAGCTTGCTGATGATCTGATCATTTGAATCAGGTGTGTTGCAACAGGGAGACTTGGAAAACATGCAGGACAGCGGCCCTGCAGGACCTGAGTTTGACACCGATGATGTATATGAACAGAATTCTCGGTTAAAAGTAAGTAATATTCATTCATTCATTCATTCATCTTCCGAACCGCTTTATCCTCACTAGGGTCGCGGGGGGCGCTGGAGCCTATCCCAGCTGTCATCGGGCAGTAGGCAGGGGACACCCTGAATTGGTTGCCAGCCAATCGCAGGGCACACAGTGACAAACAACCATCCGCGCTCACACTCACACCTAGGGACAATTTAGAGTGTTCAATCCGCCTGCCATGCATGTTTTTGGAATGTGGGAGGAAACCGGAGCACCCGGAGAAAACCCACGCAAGCCCGGGGAGAACATGCAAACTCCACACAGGGAGGCCGGAGCTGGAATCGAACCCGGTACCACTGCACTGTGAAGTCAACGTGCTAACCACTGGACTACCGGGCCGCCGTAAGTAATATTTTCAAATTAATTTTTGTATAAGCCATCTTTTGCCGGGTCAAATGCTTCTCGCGGCGGTTTAGGCTGTTCAGATGATCTGCAGTCAATGTGAGGACATAAAAAAAAAACAAAGAGCCAAAAAATACAAAAAACAAAAAAAGAGAGATCCATGTCTCGGTGATTCAAAACAACATCATGAGCTAATATATGTTTTGATTGGAATTAATCCTGAGGCTTGCTGTAAATCAAATATAACACATTCTAATATTGTCACTGTCTCTTCGGTCAGCCACTGCGCAGGCCACACACACATACAGTACATCAACACATGTGAATACCAGTATTGGTCAGCAAAACCAAAAACAGGTGACACCATTGAACTTATAGTAAACGAACGAAGAAAATCTGATTACTCATGTAAAAGTGCAAAAAGGAGCGGCTGTAGTGTTGTAAAACAGTGGAGCATAAACCTCGCCCAGGTCCTCAGGCTTCGTCTGGCGGCTGCTTGCAAGTGCCACCTGGACGCGCTCTCATCCTTCATCTCCTTGACAGCTCAGCACTGCACTCAGGTAGGCTTCCACCTTCCGTCTGTGCAGTCACATGATCATACGGATTCCGAAAACTCTCTAATACTAGTTTCTGCTGTGTCGCAGTACGGTATGTTCTCGCTGAGAAAGGCCACCTTGAACAAAGGGAGCAAGTGATGTTCTCAATGGTTTCAAGCATTCCAGAAGTAAATTTCCACAATCAAGGTTACAACATCTCTTCACGGGTAATACCTCAGTGAGGATTCCTGTAAGCAGAGTGCTGTGGCAGGCGCAGCCATCTTTGTCAGTGGTGGCAAATATTGAAGAACAATTCTGTTGTACTCTACATAAATAGCTCATAAGTTGTGCTTTTACTCTCTAATTTTGAAAACATACACTTTCTACTTAATTAACATAAAGACGTTGCTGTTTTCAACCTCCACGGATGACAACCTGCGATTAAAAAGAAAATAGAGAGAAGATAAGTAAAAGACAGTAAAATGTAAATAAGAGATAAGATAAGATAAGATAATCCTTTATTTGTCCACACTGGGGAAATTACAAAACAAAAGAGAGAGAGAGATGTAAAATCAACCACAGCTCAGATCTTGATTGATTAAGATCTAGGGGAGATATATATTTTTTTATTTATTGTGTCAAATTTAGGGAAAAACTTTCATTATGTTCGCCAAAATATATGTTGTTTTTGACATACTAGGGGTGCGGCTTTTTAATCGACACCGGGAAGGGCGTACAGCACCTGCATTCTGTGTTTCTCACGGATCACAGTAGTAAAGGTCTGGTCTTGACTGGTCTTGATCAGAATTCCTGAGTTCGCCCTGTCCGAGACCTTTGACTTTGACTCCGAAACCAGACCGAGACCCTTTAAAAGTGGTCTCAAGACCAAGACAGTTCTTGAGAATTACAACTCTAATGACAAGATATAAAAATGCGATTTGTATAAAGTTGATCTGTATTGGGGGTTTTTTCCCTAGGGTCAAGGTTTAATCAGCAATTTCATTTTAACCAATCTTCTTATTTATTTTTTTTTTTACGCAAATATCTGTTCTTTTGCTTAGGTGCAGAATCCTAGTACTTTTTCTACCTCTGCTGTTCATGGCTTTACTCAAAGGGACACATAAAGAGAGGTTGGCACGTCAGTAAATTTTGCCGGTCCCTCATTTGGCATTTGCCTGCGGCCGGGCCACCTGTACGTCATCATCACTTCAGTCAGTATTTCAAGCCAACCAAAAACTATGATCGTCAGTCTGTCACTCTGACATTGTGATTTTAACTGCACATCTATCATCGCTAAATTAAGATTAAGATTAAGATTAAGATATCCTTTATTTGTCCCGCAATGGGGAAATTTACAGTCAGACTTCAGAAAGGAAACCACAAGGTAGGGGAAGGGAAAAAAAAAAAAAACCACGCTCGAACTATCCTCGTCTGAGGACGACAGTTCATCACTGCTATTTTAAGACCATCAACCAGTCAGTCAATCGTTATTTGAACCGCGCTTGCGTCATTGCTAAATTGCAGTTCGTCAGCACTATTTTGGACCAACAGATCTTCTTCTTCTATTTACTACGTCACACACATTGGCAATTACAAGAGGTAAAAAGAGCCACATGTCACACAGTAAAAACTAAAACAAAGATATTCCATAGTATTTAGGAACAATATTTAGAATCATCTCTTTCACTCAAACATTCAAAAATACACACACATATAACATACAGTGTGGCACTTTTAACCCCGAAACACTAAGCATAAAGTGGACATTTGTGGTGATGGTAAATATTTTGACACGCAAACAGTGCATTTGTAACACGTGCATGGACATATATAATAACCTGTCAGCCGGTCTGTGACATGAGGAGTTTTCAATATCTTTTGATTAAATTTTGAGCGTTCGATTGAAACCTCTCGGACTTTGTAATGTCTTAGTGATTTGGCTGCTTATTTAGAGTCGGACGAATGTGATGAGTTGGTGTCTCCCGTGTCTTTTTTGGACACCCCAACCCGAACACATTTAATTGAATATAACATCAGAGACAACAAGCAATTCTATCGAGTGCCTGAGGAGAAGAAGCTGCAGTTAGGTGCAGTAGTGCAGTATGTTGCTGAGCCATGTTTTTCAAATTGGACTTCTCCTTGTCCTTTAATGAAGAAACGTGTCTTAACACCGAGAGACTGTCCTGACTTTGACAAAGTCAAGGGTATTACTAAAGCAGACCTGTACATTCTTCTCACAATGGAGGATGACATTGACCAAGTTGGCTCAGCTACGAACATTAGCAAATTTGTTCTTCTCAAGGGAAATTGGTGGGTACCTCTTTCTAGTAGAGCTCATGAGATAGCTGCCTTTATTCCTTCTGGATGTTTATTTACACGATGATGCTCTCTGGATACCTTCCAGAGATGAATGAATCAGATTGTATTCGGCCTGGAAGGATGTGCCGTGTACCTCCATGATGTTGGGATCTATTTGAACTCTTGGGAGGACCATGTCCAACGTGTGCAAGCCTTGATTGAATGGCTGGTGTGGACGAGGTTGACTGTTAACCGAGCAAAATGTGGATTTGCCAAAGCCACAGTCACATACCTTGGCAAGGTTGAAGGTCAAGGGTTTTGTTTGTCCAGGGGAAGCAAAGATTCAGACAGTGAAGCCATTTCCACAGCCATATACAAAGAAGGAAATTATGCGCTTTCTGGGCATGGGGGATACTATTGTGCTTTCTGAAAAAAAAAAAAAATACCAATGTAGTATCTTTGGCTCAGTTCAACTCAGCTGTATTTATAGAGCACCAATCTTTTAAAGGCTAAGTCAGAGCTCATCTGGTCTGCCCAGTGTCAGGAGGCTTTTGAGGGAGTGAAGGCTGTCCTGTGTTCTGCTCCGGTGTGAGTGGCATCAAATTTTGGATGCTCCTTCAAGTTACAGGTGAATGCTAGTCAAACTGGCACCGGGGCTGTGCTTTTGTGGGAAAATGATGAGGTCTATTGAGTTTCAGTTAATTTCTTCTCATGGAAATGTAATAAATACTGTATCATAGAAATTTATTCGGTCATTGAAAAGGCGGCTTTATGTCTCATCTGGGATTTACAGCACGTCAAGGTCTATGTTGGTTCTGGTTTGACTCCCTTGACAATCTTTACTGACCAAAGCCGACTTACTTTTCTGCAGTCTTTGCTGAATCTCAACTAAAGGCTTATGAGTTGGGCTTTGTTTTTGCAGCCTTACAATATGGACATAAGATACACGAGTGGTATTGACAATATTATTGCTGATGCCCTTTCTCATGCTCCACTGTATTGACTTTTTTTGTTGTTGTTGTTGTTGTTGTTTCTCTGCTACACTCTGCCACTGACTATTTCACCTCCTCTTATATTGCTTCTGAGGTACCAAGGTTGCCGAGGTGGAGGATGGATGGTTGGTTGGAGGATGCAAGGATACTACACAGAGACGGAAACTTTTGTTGAACATTTGTTGTGTTTTCAGTCTTGGCCTTATTTGGGCTGAGGGTTGAACCCTCGTTTTAAGGAGGGGGGTGTCATGGACCCCCTCTGTCCTGCTGGCGTGCTTCTTCAGGCTGGAAGGGGAGGGACCTCTTGATTGGAGCCACCTGGCTTACCCAGTATATAGGTGTGCTCCTTAATCGCACTCCAGCTCTCTGCCCTCAGGTTGTTGGTTTGCTTCTGATTTTGTTTATTTGTCCCATTCACACACTATTGCACAAGCACTTACGTTCATCCATGAACTTTGCACACACTTCAGATATTTACATGCTCATATACACCTTTTTATTGTTTAATGTTAGTTATTGTTTACAATAATGTTTTCAAATGGCCTATGTTGTTTGTGTCCCCTCATTTTTGCCACAGGCTCCGAGCCGTTCTGTGACAAACCTGGACTGCTCATATGCACTGATTTCTCCGTTGTGTCCAGCAAAATGCCACCATGTATGACGGACGGTTGTACCAATAAGTCTTGGAGAAACCCTGAATTGACACTAAATCGGTAAGAATGATAGAAATGCTCTCTCATAAGGTATCAGAGTAGAAGCAATGAGTGACTAGAACCAACGCCATTGCTTGTTCGTTGGGTGTGAATCAGCCCAAGGAGCCTCTCAGAGGTTGGGGTAAGTGTGGTCTCAGTATGAAAATAGTGGAGCTGAAACCTGAGCTGGAGCCTCGGACGCACACGCACACAAACGCATGGAGTGTTAAGAGCCGCCCTTCAGTAAACTCTTTCACACGTTTACTCTTCTGCTGTCCTGGAGCCGCATAGGAAATGAGACTAGCGACAATATTTTCACTAGACAGTCAAAATTCAGAAGTTTTCTGCCCAAAACACAATAACAGGTTTGTGGTCCGTTTGCACGAGTTGTGGGATTCTCTGACCAGGCCTCTGGAAAACTTCTGTCTCCTGATTTGTTACTATTGTAATGGCCATTTTATGTAAGTCGCATGCACGTCCAGAGCAACAAAAAAAGCAACACTTCCATTTCCTCAAATGTGACTTTCCGATTTTTCCATTTTTCAGCATTGCAATTACTGTGAATAGCACTAGCCAAGAATTCGGTATATTTCGCCGGCTAGATACAGTCTGAAGGTCTCATGATATCAGAAAGTTCACAGGAGTTCACAGTGAATTCCCAGTGGGAGCAAGGGGGCGCTTTTGGGTGTTTTCATAGGGTATTTTCCATGGTGTGTGGTTAATTGTTTAAGGGAGACATTTAAGCAGGGGCTGACATATATTCTTTGTGCCTTGAGGGTTTGTCCGTAATGGCATGGCAGAGGCAATAGTTGGGATTGACCAGGAACAGGACTCTCCGCCAAGTGGCCACGCGTGTCTCGGCAGCATTGTGTTGCTTTATTGGGGTCATCTGCAGTCCAAAATACCGCTGCCTCCGCACGAAGCATTGTTATATGATATAACGTGCATCGGGAAACACAGCTTCACCCAGGACATGAGTCCATTTTGACTTGTCACGAAAAAAAAAAATGAAATGTACTAAATGAAAATAAAGTGGGTGCATTCCATTATTTAGCTCTCCCTGCTGAGGACCAACAGATCCCTTGAACTTTTTTGCACACATTTATTTGATATGCTGCCATGTTTTCACCTCCCGCCTCTTTCCTTGGCCTGAGAAAAGATGGTGTGGGATTCACCTCTCAGTGCCCAGGGTGCAGATAGAGCCCTGGATAGTGGCTCAGTAATCCCCCTCACTATTGGAGCCCATCTGTTTTGGTTTTCATTTTTCTGCATTATTAGTGCTTATTGGTACATGGTCCAGGAATGTAGCCAGGGTGTTTGAAGTGAAGGAGGAAGGTGATGCCAGGGGCACGAGTTGAAGGAATGATGACCTTAGGGTCTAACACAAGCCAGCACTTCTAACCTCTAGGAGCCTTTCTTGATGTTGGAATCCAAGTCCCGCCCCTTCACCTATCTTAGAATCCCTTGACTTTCCCAACTACTCTGCAGTATTATGTATCAAGGTTTTCACGGTTTGGGAACCAAACCAAACTCGCTCTCTGTTGAAACGACTGCAAAACTTTTTTTTCTCCAATGTGATCAAATGAAATGCATGCGAAAAGGAATATGTCTGCGTGCTTACACAGCACTGTGCTCAGAATGTTTGGTGTAATGCTAGATGTAGTTCTCAAATGTCCACGGGGTAAATAGCATCATTGCATTAAGTGACGCTGCAGATTCGAATCAACAACTTAACACTTAGCTAACCCGTATAATTGTACCTCGGCTCCAGTTACCTTTTGGCACTCCATTTTTTTGTCTCCCTGTGTGATGCGTGGAGGTGCGATGGTCCAAGGACACCAGTATTAAAGCTGTCAGTGAACAAGATAAATCCAGCCATCCTGGCCACAAGAGTCGGAGGAGAGCTCAGAGTGCGGTTCAGGTTACTCTGACAATTTACAAATGATCAAATCAATGAGGATTCACTTTTAAATGTTAGTCCTCTTCCTTAAACGTGTTTGCATGTAAAATAAGTAACTTTTGAAGTCTTTTTTTTTTTTAAATATAAAACAATCCAGTTGGAAATACGCTAACTCCCCGTTTCTTGTCTGGATGAAGAGGATGAAGAAACACTGTCCTCTCTCAGGAATGACTTCAGAGCAAAGTTGCTGTCCACGGCAACTCCTACAAACATTAACTCTGGACATGGGATACTGAAAAGGACAAGGTGAGCCCTCAGCTGTATATTTAAGCCCTGCAGGTTTTGACAGAAGTCACCTGTGAGGCTGATAAATCAGCGTCAGTGTACACAGCAAGTTAAGCGCGGACAGTAAATCTGAAAGTCAACAGCTACGGCAAACTGTTAGAAATTCTGTATTTGGCTCACTTCCTGTCACGTTTGCCTTGTTTACAATGTACCCTTGATGGGTGCGGTGGGAGCCACAGCCTTCTTGTGAACATCACTGATTTATTAAACATATTACTTCTTGGAGAATAAAGCTTGACCTCTTTCCTTAAAGACGTGTGTTGCAAGTCATCTGTCACGTTGCATGTTCATTTGTGTATATAAAATAGAGACAATCTAGCGAATTCCATACAGACCTTTATGTACCGTAGTCTTCTAAGTGTCACATGGGCTATTGATGCTGTACTTAGAGCCGACCTATTGCTCTGAGATCATTTAATGACCTTTGTGTCACATTTGACCTTTGAGATGACCCACCCTAACATGATAACGATATTTTTTTTAAGACCATAGTCAGTTCTGCACTGCCCGCAGTGACCTTTTTGATTGTAGCGTGCACCAAGCTCATCATCAGTTCATCAGGACAATTAATAATCCATAATGTTACATATGAATATCATTTATCAGCTGAGACTCTCTGTCCAAATCCCCTAGAGATGACGCCCCTAAAATAACACTTTGATTTGAAGCCCATTGATTAGCCTCGTGCTCCCCTCCCGTTCACAGCAGACAATCCTTCTTTGTGCACAGCCTGGCCTTTTAGTGTGTTTTTGACAGTTTTATTATGAAGACTAGAGCAGCCCAAATAAACTGCACATGAACAACCTCCACTTGCGAGCTCTCCAAAAGGTTAGTAAATTTCACCATATGGATTTTTGGTGTCTGGCCTAAATGTCATGGCTTAATTATTAACTGTAGGGCAATTTGGCAAGAGATTTGCTCTTTTACAATATTGCAGTTTCTGCTGACTTTAAGTGTTGAGAGTGCAAGAAAGGCCCTTGTCCCGCTTCCGTATTTAATGAAGACGCGTTCAAAGATGAAATGGTTGGTCTCGTCAAGCCAGGGTGACCTTTAAAGTCATACCTTTGGAATACAAAAAAACCTGACTGATAATATGCTGCAACTTGATTTTCATGTGTTTATTTGTTTGTTAACTGAGTAGTTCTGCAACGCATTTGATCAGCAATTTGTTTTGAATGACAGCTGTGGCATGATCAGTGAATGTCTGAGCTCTCATTCAACATGATATCCAGTCACAAACACCAAAGGTCATGACCTCCCAGACTGGCTCTTATGAGTAAA
>CAAKHF010016082.1:3814-14168 GCA_901007745.1 Hippocampus kuda
GATTCCAACACGGATCTGATTCAGGAGCCACAGCAGAGTGTGGTCATCGACTGAATCTAAAGAGAGAGAGAGGGAGAGAGAGAGAGAGAGAGAGAGAGAGAGAGAGAAGACATGTCTGGCCCCAAAAATACCTTTATGGACTTCCTGTCAACCTGCCGCAAGTTGAAAACCAATCACTCAGAAAGGGACATTTCCAACTGCGTCCTTGAAAAATGACACACCTTTCTTCACCAGGAAATGAATGAAGGTAATGTTATGAAAACTGAACACAGAGGAGGTAGAATGCCTGTTCTTGCAAGTTAACATGTACATTGAATTTGACACATACAGCTCGAAGCCTTCGTCCTTCATGGCAGCTGACGTGGATGAATTTGCTTTAATGATATGATTCATGTCGTTCATCCAAATTTCCGGTTTGTCTTGGAGTGATCTTGGTAAGAATGCAGTCACTTTGCTTGGAGATAGACGGACGAGAGGAAATCCAGCTGGCCGAGACCGTACAAAGGAAGCAAATGACATTCTGTTAAACAAGCTCACCTCACAAGGATTCACAAACCTTAACAACAAATTAGCAGAAAGTCAAGCAGGCAAAATGAATAAAACGGCCGTTTCAGGCTAATGACCTAGGCATACTTTTTGTTCAGGCAACTTTGGAGGCAACTCGCCAGTGAATATCCAGAGAACTGTCTACCTTTTGTTCAAAGGAGCTGCCTCAGGGTAGCATCCAGGATTTTGAGAAAACGCCAGCATAACATCTTTTGAAAAAGATATAGCAAAGCTATGCTCACAGATGATTATACTTTATTGACTCGCATATTTGTGAGGTTCAGAAACAGCATCAGGTCAGGGAAAGGGATGCTGGCGTGTAAAAAAAGATGATCTGCAGTTTAACTTCTCTCACTCTTACTCAAGTCCCATCCGCATGGGGGAAATAATGAGATACGGAAGACAGGCTCGGCACAACGGTGCGACAATAACAAAAACACCTTGCGGTCTTATTGGTACTGGATAATGAGATGGTGGTGGTGAAGATGTTTCGACAAAGTCACAAAAATTAGGGAAGTTCACGGACAGGAGGCCCAGTGACGCTGAGGCGGGAAATTCGGCACACCCATTTTCAGCAGAATTAATTGGCAATTTAAGCATAATTAATGGCATGCCTGCTTCTGTCACCTGGATGAGTGGAAAAGTAAACATGGAGGGACAGCACACAAAGGAAGAGAAGGGGGAAAGGGCCTAGAAAAACCCGGAGGTTAGATTGAAACTTGATAGATAAAGGGCAAAAAGCCACCGAGCTGGGGAAAATATAATAACACACTTACAATACAAGAAGATGGGACACATATTATTGTGATTACCACTCATTTCCATACATATAGAGCAGTCTGCCAGAGAGTCAAGGAGAGTGCAGTGGGCCATGTCAGCACAGACTCTCAACAGTTTGAGTCGACCGAATTGGCGGCGGCAGGCGGTGCAATCTGAATCCTCCACGTGGTGGCAAAGTCAATGGGCGGGTGGGGACCTGTTTACCAATTCGCCTCAATGGGCTGCGTGAGAGTGAGAGCGCCATGCACCTCTTCATCTCATGGGGCCATTTGGCTGTTAAGTATGCTGAGAGCACTCGGGCGTGACATTCAAGATTTGGAGGAAGCCTGTTAAAAAAAACAAAACAAAAAAACCCTGAATACTAATAAACGAATAAATAAAAAATCAGCTGCCTTTGAGAGGGTCATTGACTTTGTAATAAATGAAAACCCACGCCAGAAGTATGTCACTGTGAAGATGACTGTTCAATTGCCTTGGTGGATGTCTTCAGAAAACCTGCCAAATGCTTCCAGTTGGTCTTTTTGGTCGTGCTTAGATCAGCAAAGTGCTTAACTGAACAGCAAGTATTAAAACTAGGAATGAATGGAAATACAAAACTATAAAATAAAGGCTTCACGGGAATCCATACACTCTTGAGTAAGGCTTCACAAAGTACGCTTCCAACCAAAATAAATAAGGAAATAAATACAGTAAATGTACAACTGAGCACTGCATGTAGCGCAACCCTGTGTACTTTGAAGCTCTCTTCCAGCCGCTGCATGGCCAGACCTAGCAAACTAGCAAAGCTAACAGGGCTAGCATCACACATAAATCAGTAGTGGTGCTTGTATCCTTATTTCCGTTCTTCCGTGTGTGCAAAGAATGTGTCACATATTTGCTGGAATACATCCAAAAATAGTGGCGGCTTGGAAGTACAAAACGGAGTACCAAGTGGTTTATTAGCTGACAAAACTCCTCAAAGATGCTTAAGGGTGGGTCATTAAGCAATGACGAACTCACAGGTCATTTTCACCCTCGAGTCATCCCTAGCAAAATATCTGTACTTTTGGAGTGCAGTGGTGTTGGGAAAGGGCCTCGTGTTTTTCTTTATGGCTGGATTTTAATACTATGGGCATCTTATAGGCTTTCGAAACACTGTTGCAGTGATGGCCATGTTTTAAGTAGCTGATAAGATTTTGTATGTTGAAACGTGTTGATTATCTTTCCTTCCTCGTGGAATGTTTGCATTTTGGGGCAAATAGCATGCACAATGCCGTCCTCTAAAACAGTGAAAAATCTGTGTAGCCCAAGTAAAGCTCCTCCAGCTTTTTATTTGATATTCTAAAATATATATTTATGAATTATTTCCTCAGTCACCTCTATAAATCGGTAAAGCTCCCCTTTACACCGGGAGATAAAAAGTCCTGGAGCTGTCTCTGCGTGGTAATCTGAACCATCAAGAGCTGAAGCAATGTATGTGGGCCTTTGAAGGGGACGAAAGTGAACGTTAAACATTTCAGTTGGACAGATATGGGGCGTCTTATTTTCATAATTTCCTATGGGTAAAAGCAGAATGGATGAGAAGTTGTCCTGCACCCAAGCATGAATTGGATTCGACTTGAGGTTCCACTGTATAGCCGCTGACTTGTGCCTCCATACTTTGGTTCATATGTGATGTCTAAAGTGTTGGTCAGGCAGCATGTTCTGACTGAACACGTTGAATCAAAATTGCAGGACTCTGACTTTGGTTTCCACCCTGCCAGGGATTGTGTGCTTGCTTCAAGCAATTGCGTTTCTTCCACCCAGTGCTGATACTTATTGTCTCAGACAGGGTGTCCATCACGCAACAGATTGTTTTGTAAGTGGCTTCTGCAAGGCATCTTGCTTGTCAAGACACATTTACACTAAAAACCTCCACTTCACCAAAAGGGAGAGCGTGATAGCATCACCACCCCCCACCCCCCAAAACTGCGCCATTGTGGCAAAAGCTTGTGGACATTCATAACTCCTAATATGAAGCTCGAGTAGCAATTCTTGTCGTACGCAAAAGACAAACCCGTGACAATGTCCTATGTGGGGGGTACAAACCCAGCAAAGTCTACAAATAAAGAAAGGGCAGACCAGCTTGCGATAAGAACCTATTTCACGCACACAAAAATGGCACAGCAGTGGATAAGTCCAGAAGCGAAATGTCCATGTTGGTATTTTCTCCATAACGGCACAATTGGGAGCTTTGTAAACTGCACATTGCATTCAGGCTAGATAACCAAGCAGCTGTGATATGAATTAAAACAGTGTCAGATTTGATAGGCCTGGTGTCTCTGTGCCGTGCGTGCATGTATGCAAGTCTGTGTGTGTGTGTGTGTGTGTGTGTGTGTGTGTGTGTGTGTGTGTGTGTGTGTGTGTGTGTGTGTGTGTGTGTGTGTGTGTGTGTGTGTGTGATTAGGGTGGCCATTTTTGTCACATGCAGTTGTGACACACAGCACGTTGCACTACTGAGCTGCTTCATTACCCCTGAATCAAATCTTAATCGCTGATGGATGTCCTGATTTGTAGCGACACAAGGAATGCGTGTCTGTGCACAACTGTGTGTAGGTGGAAAAGCACTAAGCCAGGCTAGCGTTCTAATTAAACCAATGAAATTCAAGATGAAGAGAACATTTCACAGTTATAGGAGGGTTAACTTCATTGCAATACACACACTGGGACAGAAATTCGATCCAGGAATTTGAGATGGAAAGGCCCCCACCACATGTGACCAAAGGCCAAACAATACAAACAATACTAACCAGTGAGAGTGATTTTAGGTCTATCTTTTTTTTTTTCTCGTGATATTCTCCATGTATTAGAACTTTATACAGAACGACAGCCTGACACACATCTCTACTGGTGTGGTTTTCCCTCCTTCCTGCTCCATTCTTTTCCTTTCTTATGTCAGAGTACAGTAATTCTGCTCATTTGTGCATCTGACGTGTTTAGGGCTTATTATCACCGCTGCTTTCTTCTGCTCTGCTGGTTGCAAAAAAACAAGCGATGGTCCGACGAAACAAACACATGTTGCCACCTGCGAACTTACTTTTTGGATGTGTCTGATACAGTACTACTCCCTCCACACATATTCTGATGATTGTTAAGCAAAATTTCAATTTACAGTGACAGGATGTGGAATATTGTATAAGTTTGGCAACTGTAAAAAGTAACTGACGTTGTCAGTTGGGGTGAAACGCATCTTCTGGACATATTCAAAGATTAAGCGCATGCTCGTGTCTTTGTCAAATTTCCAGACGCGTTTATGATCAAGGCATCGGGTGTAAAATACTCCAAAATACAAGTGTGTTTTTCAAATGCTGCCTAGAAAAACTGAGCAAGAGTGAACAAGTCGTAATGCTTCATTATTGGAAGGTTGAGACAAATTCCTAAAATGTTGCTGCAAACTATATTTGGTCACTGCAAACAGAATATTATAGAAGTAATCAACAGTTCATTTGTTATTTCCAAATGTAATACATAACTTAGATGAGAGCAATAACGTCATATTTCTGAACAAAAGTACTGAAATGGCCAGAAAGTAGACGAACTACCATGAGAAAAATTTAAGAGATGTCTCAAAGGTTCTCGGTGCCATGAACTACACATTTCAAATCCAAAGTAAAAGTTTTTTCTCTTCAAAGTGCTGACCCTGGAGTTAGTCCAAATGCTGCAGCTCAGGTCCTTACCAGAGCAAAGATCAGAACATATTAATCTAGTTCTACAGACTTTACACTGGCTCCTGTACACATTGGTCGGTCACATGTTCCAATAATATCACCTGGAAAAAAAAAAGTGGGTTTTAGACAAAAGGAGGCAAGTTGCATCAGTATCAGATCCAATTGTAAATACCTGGAAATGAAAACTGAAATGTTGAGCTTGTGTATATATTCATCTTTGATGTCAAAGCCAAATGTCAGTCTACAGCAAAACTAAAGAAATTGGCCAGACTTTCCCAATACTTTTGGAGAGAAATGTGTGCCTTCAGAGTTTTTGCTCTTTTGTAGAATACACAGCTTCAAAAATATAATCCCTTCAGAGAATTCACTCTTTAAGAAATACGTATCACACATAAAGTATCCTGCAGCTATGATTCGCACCATCTGAGCTCTAGTCAGGGAGTGTGTGCACTAAATGGATTGGATGAGAGGTTTAAACATCCCTCCTGGCGGCGCACATCTGCCGCCATCATTTGCCCTAATGTCGCCATCCCAGCAGCCCACTCTGCGCTGTGCAATCCCGAATTGATTTAATGCATTAATTAGGGCCCTGTTACGATGTGTAATGGATGATATTTTACAATTTGATAAGCAAAAGACGCACCTTGGGATTATCTTGATGGCTTGCGAGGGTTTGCTGGTGGCGCGCTTTCATGGCCGTACCTTTTAATTTAATGGAAATCACTTTGCCCCCAGAGTGGCGCACAAAGTGCAAGACTTTTATATTACCTCTGAGACCTACTGTGCGCCACGTCTGCTATCATCATTCTGACGAAGAAGTAGACATGACGGTGCACAGACGAATGGCTGAACAGGATGTGGTAACACACATGACTCGACTGTCGACACATATTTTATTTGTCTTCGCACCTTCTCTCTTACACTGGGAAAACGCAAGCTGACAACAAAGAACCACCTGCTTGGGCATAGTGATTGACGTTTTATATTTCTCCTTCTCTGCTGTTTATTTATTTTTAAGCATTTGTTTAGTTGCTACATGGACTTCATTTTATTTTTGTTTGTTTGCAGCGCTAGCCTAAAATGACACAACTTGACGTTATGTAGACTAATTGTCCGACTCGCTCCATAAAAGTGAAATAGTAGCACAAGCTTCATCTGGTCCTTTGTTTTTGAACAATGTTGATGCTGACATTTTGGCATGTTAGCATATGGTCACGGGTAAGTCTGCTGGTCATGCCGTTGTCTGTGGAACTATTTGTGTTAGCAGAGCCAGATAATTGTTCAATAAGTCATAATTGCTTGTTGCGTACTCCTGCTGAACTTACACTAAAAGTGAAAAATTGTTGTACTTTTTATGAATGCATTATTATACTCTGAGTCGTAATGTTAAGATAAGATAACGTTTATTTGTCCCACACTGGGGAAATTTACAGTCTACAGCAGCAAGATTGTGGGTAGAAAGAAGAAAAACAAAGTGTTTGCATTCACAAAATAAATGTTACAGTTTCAATGTACACCGTTCAATTAAGTGCAATATAAATATAGATATAGATAACACATTTTATTTTTTATTCAGCAGCCTAACAGCAGTCGGTAGGAACGAGCGGCGGTATCTCTCCTTCTTGCAGCGCGGGTGTAACAGTCTCTGGCTGAAGGAGCTACCTCGTGCTGTCAGGGCGGTCTGGAGGGGGTAGGAGGCACTGTCCATCATTGCTTTTAGCTTAGCTAACATCCTCCTGTTGCCCACCTCCTCTAGAGCAGTGGTCCCCAACCATCGGTCCGGTACCGGTCCGCAGGGCATTTGGTGGACATTCATGTCGGGCCGGGCCGCACAGAAAGAACTTGCCTTAATTCCGTTTTATTTATTTCGGAATACGAAAGATGTTTTAGTTTGAAAAATTACCGCATTCTCCGTTACATCCGTCTGTGTCACGCTTGACACGCGTCAAAGCATGCTTCTGCGTCACGTGACCGATTACGCAAAACAAAAAAACAAAAGACTATAAAAATTAGTAAAAAAACTGCTGGTGATCGCAAATGACGGTGGCCTTAAAAGGACGTTTGAGACAACTGGATTAAATTACGAAGTAGACTGGACATAAAACACACACTTGTCTCCGATTACCACGAGATGGGGACCGTCTGGTTACAGAAAATCAAGCTCGGGGCTGTGGTGAGTCGTCATTTTCATGCACTTTGAATTTGCATTGTATCGTATTTTGAAGGCATTAAACATTACCATCGCGATCAGTGTTACAGCCAGATTATACACTCCTTGTGTTTATTGTTGTTATATTTCGAAAACGCCACCGTTTTCATGCAGCTCATACCATATTATTGTGTTGTATAATTTCTGCCACACCTTAAATGCCAGTCCCTGAAAATATTGTCTGACATAAACCGGTCCGTGGGGCAAAAAAGGTTGGGGACCTCTGCTCTAGAGTGTCTAGGGAGCAGCCCAGGACAGAACTGGCCCTCCTGACCAGTCGCTCCAGTCCCTTTCTGTCCCGGGCCGAGATGCTTGCTGACCAGCAGACAATGCCATAATGGAAGCCACCACCGAGTTATAGAAAGTGTTGTGTTGTGTATTATCTGGCCTGTGGTTACCTTCAGCACTCAGTACTACGGCACTTCCTTTTGTGTGATGTCGCTCTTGTTACTGTTAGGTTCACTTTCAGACACTGGGACTGTATTCTCCTCTCTTCTCACTTCTCATGGAGAGTGGTCTGTCTTCTGGAATTAGTTTTCCAAAAGTCAAAGAAAAAGCAAAACACATATGGTACTTCTAATTTAGCATAATGTCACGCCAGATATGTAAAGTTCACTTTGGTCCATTTTCTTTTCCAGGCATTTTCAACACCGCTTCGTCCTGTTCAGAGGCATAAGGGCGCCGGAGCCCATCCTAGCGGCCATCGGGCGAAAGGCAGACTACACCCTGAACTGATTGCCAGTCCGTTGCAGGGCACATATAGAGAACATCCATTCACACTCATTCGCACAGCCATTGAGTGGGAACTGAGCTTTCAGTGCCTAAACACAAGTCAGGCGAGTGCACCGCTAAATCAAATTCTTAATTGTATAACTTCAGGGCCATTCGTCCACAAGTTATTTACAGTGTGGAAATGTGAAGCACTGAACCTTGATATCCAGCAGTGGTGAAATACGTTTGCTGTTTGGGGCAGTTGGCATCCACTTTGTAAATGCATTAGTGCCAACAACGGTATGGCAGTTTCACACACCCACCTGATTTTTTAAAAATTATTATTATTATTACTATTTTTGCCTTGTTGGAGGTTTGCTCAAATGCCAAATGTCATTCTCTTATACTTCATTATTTATTATCCAGAGACTAAAGGTGTAATGGTTTAAACGTTAAGAAAACGTTTAAGGTTTAAAAACGTGCAGAATCCTGGATTAATACAAAATAAGTTAGTCACAGTTTTTTATACAACCCCACAATTACAAAACAATAATATGCATCAGGGCACTCTGACTAGAGAAAGCAGGGTGCAAATTTTGCTGTCAAAAACGGCTACAATAATGCCAAACACTGGTTTGGTTACTGCCAATAGTCCCAACCTTTTCTAAGCCTCCCAGCTGGTCCAGAGTCTAATGAAAGTGTAGGATTTGAACGGTGAGCACACCCCTCTTTCAGCCACAGGTCACAATTATGCCATGATTATTTGGTGAAGAGGCCCTGAGACAGCCATTGTTCTACAGAGAGCACACAGAAATTAATCATGTGGCGAGCCGGATGGTGGGTTGGGGAGGAGGAGAAGCTATTAGTTTGCTCACTAACACTCTCCCCAACATATTTCAGTCTCTCATTGTAAATACCTCCACTCAGAGGGACGAGTACACTTATTATTGAGGGGCACAAGCCAGGTTTTCTAGGACATGATCATACAAATATTTGTAGAAATCGACCGCTTCACCGTGAACTAAAAGAATGCATGGAGAGGATCGGGATCAGATCAGCGCTGAATCACGACATGTCCAGCATATGCACTTATCTCGAGGTGATCAATGACTTGTGCGACTCCAGAAAAATGTTGTTTGTTGACACACCAATAATCCAGTGAGAGAAACAGAGGAGTGTGAATGGTTGTATCAGTCATGGGATTAACTGGTGATCAGTCCAGGGGATATCAATACACATCCATTCATTTTTAGTCACGAGCGGAGCATATTCAAGATGACTATTAACCCTTGTGGACCAAAACATCCCATAACAGGACTGTTGACGTACAAACTAAAATGATTGATTATGTCATGATCTATTAACATGTTGAAGGCGCTAACTTGTCCATATTGAATAGTCCAAATTCAATGTTTTTGTTTTTTACTTATATGCAGATGATAGTTACTTATACCCATAGCACAATACTGCTTTTTATTGCTTTGATGTCCATAGAGGGCACCAACCTCAATAAGTAAATTGAAACTACCGGTATATATGTATGGATAGGTCTGACGCCACTGAACATTTGGAGTGGTCGCAAGAAAAAAAAGGATTCAGAAATGACTTTGATATTACACTTTAAAGCCACCATTCCATTATGGTGCCTTTGTCCGATGTGTCGTTAAAAAAAATCAATGCACAAGGGTTAAGAAATGAATCCTGTGATTCCTGCATTCTACCTGTTGCCAAGGAACACACACATGTACCTGTCCGTAACAGCATTGCACATGTTTCTTTGGGAGCAGCTTCAGTTTTATTAAATCAGGCACGTTTATGAATGGGTTTTACATCATCTTGTGGATCTTTTTTGTGTTGATTGTGTCGCAGTACTTCATGGGTCAAAACATGCTGTTTGGTATTGAATACTGTCCACTCAGGTCGGAGCTGGATCCCCCAAAATAGATCGGTGCGAGATTCTAGCCCAGTCCTCCAGCTAACTTAGGGTATGAGGTAGGATACGAACACTCCTGCTCTCCTGTGACCCAAAACAGGATAAGAGGCATACAAAATGGATGGACGGATTGGTGTGGTAATGGTAACCTTGCTTACTCCCTCTCACCAACTTTTCTCATGAGAACACTCAGGAGAGAAAAGAAAAACATTTCCAAGTCTTAATTTGCAGCCCAAGAAAAGCACAGAGAATTTCAGATGAAGACATTTCCCTCACTGATTCGCCTCTTTTGAGCAGTGCACAGACATGAGAACGTCATCCGTCTCTCCACGTCACTCTTGGCTGGTGGTTGCTGCAGATAAGACGACTGAAAAGTGTTGCTGTCTACATGCGACACCCCGCACACCTCAGTGACTGTGTCCTCCATCCCTCTTCACGACTGCAGCTTGTGTGTGTGTGTGTGTGTGTGTGTGTGTGTGTGTGTGTGTG
>CAAKHF010016088.1:6807-42321 GCA_901007745.1 Hippocampus kuda
CACGCCGCCACCGCCATTGAAGCAATGTGTCCCAGGTGCGCCTTCTTTTTGACCATTCGCATGATGCAACTTAACCGCCCATAGCGCTATCAAATTGACACAGGGAACAGTTTTGAAGAGCATTTTTGCATTCAAGCGTTCACTCACTCCAACTCCTGGTTTGATATGGTGGAATTGCGGTTCTTGCGGAAACCGGAGAAAATGGACAATACGCTGCGTCTTTTTTTCCTCCTCAGTGACTGAGCCTGATGGATGGACGACAACTGACTGAAGGTGAAAGAAAAACACACAAGGGTCATTTCGGATGCGTTTCCTCGTTAATTTGAAATCTCAAACACAGATCCATCCAGTGGCATTCACGGAACACGGATGTGCCGCCGGTGGCACGTTGGTTGAGGATCGCCAAGGTCGTCGCCTTCTAGAGCATTGCAATCGCTATCGACTCCGCCAATCAGTTTTCTTTAGTACATTAGAGCACGATCGCGATCCGGCTGCCAATTTTTGACGGCACAGTCCAGCATTATTCTGCCATCCTTCATCTTCTTGCCTTTTCAACTCAGCGTGAATGAGAGCCTCAACCGACACTTTTCTGCCAGTGAGTGCTAGTGGCCCTTGTACATCCCATCCTGGAGACTTGGATATGTTAGTTGCTCCATGTACAGCACTTAGTGTGCAGCGATGGCTGTTTGAAAGTGCTCTATAAATAAAGTTGAGTTGAGTTGAGAGTTGAGTGAGAAATCGAGCTAATGCGGAGTCACTACATTGTTTTCTGTTCCCATCGTGACTAAGCTAAATGGTCATGTCGAAAACAACGTGTGGTGAGGGCTCACAGACCAATCGCCTTAAAAAACATTTTGCTTCATTCCGTTACTTTCATTTTCTCCCCCCCAAGCCAGCCTATTATATGGTTTAATAATTGGTTTGGCATGTACATTTCTCTCACATGTTTTTATTTTTTAATTTTTTAATAAAAGTACTCTGTTATTTTCATATCTAAAACCGTGACAATCAGTGGAGAACACTAAAGCTCACTTGTTTGGGCCAGTATATCACTGAACTACTTCCGTGTGAATTTTCATCTGGTTGGGCCTAACAGATGGCAACATTTATTCTGCCTCAATCTTTTTTTTTTTTTTTTTGCACGACTGACATGAAAACATGCTCATGCAGCCTTGAAGTTGTTGCCAGTAGACTGTCCACTATTGAACTGCACATCTGAGTCACTAATCCTTTTCTATTTTGGGTTTTGAACCTTTTAGAGAACGCAATCAGTCATGTTATCAAATCCTCATTCCACTGGCTTATAATGGTAAGAAAAACAACTTTGACTATTGTCTTGACATGTCACTACCTATCCCAATGCACGGTATCCACACATATACCTTAATGCGAGTATTTCTTTTCATTATTATACTGTACTACTATCTTATTGATGGCAAAAATTATTTTCATAAAACCAGATATGTGTCAAGTGTAACGTCGCTTCTAAGGCCCATGATGTTTTCTAAATATTGTTTTCACCATTCCAGCAAAGTCAATGTGCCTTGAAATGAGTTTTAAGATGCCACTGACAGGTTGCGGTGGCAAATATTGCTGTTTAAATCACAGAGCTAGTTAAAGCATCACAGCAAGTTTCAGAAAAACGACTTCAGTTTTACATTCCTGCTGTGCATATAGGAGTGAAAAAGTTGCAACCGGAAACCATTGAGGACATCTGTCAGGTAATTTGACATTTGCATCTGTTCGGATGACGTATACCGAATAGCAGGCTGTGA
Source organism: Hippocampus kuda (assembly GCA_901007745.1). Lineage (NCBI taxonomy): Eukaryota > Metazoa > Chordata > Actinopteri > Syngnathiformes > Syngnathidae > Hippocampus > Hippocampus kuda. The sequence goes on from CAAKHF010016088.1 coordinate 8,583, forward strand.
TGACAAAGGATTTATGCTTCACGTTATGACTAGGTGTTGTCAGCAAGTGCCACTGAGGCGTTGGCCACCAAGGTGATGAGATATTCGAATACATTTAGGAAAAAAAAAAAATGGTACTGCCTGTCAGGAAGAACCCTCTTGCTGTAGAAGTCTGGCAGTCCATCCTCCAGTGTACTGACTCCTCCATTCTCAAAGTAATGCTACAAGCAAAAGAAACAAACAAAATATCAAATAGCCAACCTTTGACAGCTCAAAGACCGCCACGAGCATAAAGAACTAAATCATTATCTAATCCAATCTGCTTTTCTAAACAGGGTTGAATCGGGAAAGCCACACAAAATCTGAAGTGATGTGGGTCAAATCTCCAGCACTGAAAAGTTAGAAGCTGCCCGTTGGCCTCCAGGAGACGACCGCGCATGAGCGCTATTTCTTGCATTTCTTCTGAGTTCAAAAGACGCTTATTCTCAGAAAGTGCCGCTGGCATCCAGAATTAAATGAATGGCCATTCGTCACGAAGCAAACAAATGTCTGTACAACATATTCAAATCTAAAAAAAATAAAAATGAAGAGAAAAGAATACTTGAAAATAAGTCTGGAGTCCCCCCTAAAACGCCATTTTTCTCTTGTCTTACCCCCCATGACCAAATTGAATCTCAAATAACAGTTAAAATGAAATTTAAATGTCATTAAAAAAAATCCATTTCATTGTTGTCTCGTAACTGTGTGAACAATTCTTTGAATAAAAATATTTCCAGTCATAATTATTTTTCACGGGACGTGCACGCAACCCTGTTAGCATAACCTTCTTAGCTTGGTAGAAGAGGAAAGCGGTGAATGCTACGATGCGCTCGACTTGACATCATCCAACAGTTTTCCGAAAGAATGGAGAGAGCAACGGGATGTCCTCTCTTCCATCGTTCACATTTTCATAAACGAGTTAACTTTGGTTGACTGTGTCACGCTTCCTCATGCAACCCTGTTCTGCCAATGAGCAGAATAATGGTGATGATGATGATGACGATTCCCCTTCAGAAATTCTGCAAGAAGCTCAAGGCAAAACTGTCTCCAGCTCAATGAAGGCCCCAAAAAGGTTTCAAGGTCATTTGCCATGAACTCACAGATTCTGGGGGAAGGTGAACTGCTCTGTGTCTCCGTGGAGGGCGGGGCCTTACGTGGGTCACATGGCGCAAAGGCGAGCCGTTGGTGGGAAGGGTGGACAGGCACTCCCAGGATGCCGAGTGGGAAAATTGGGCGGAGGGGGGAGGAGCAGAGGGCGTGGGGGAGGCGCTGGGCTCATCTGCAAGACCTACAACAGAGCCCAAGTTGCACCAAAGTGACTGTTGTCACGCGCTTCATCGAGATCTTCATGTCTTATAAAAACATTTTTTTCTTCATCTACACATATTTGTAATTGCTGTGTTCACATTGCATTACAAATGTTCATACTGTATGATACATCGTCGTTGGCGGCCATTTTATCGAAAAGGGTGACGGCGAACTACCGTTAGAATGTGCAGATTCGTTATGTCCCTCGAAGTACGTTGTAATCACGTTCGAATGCATTGTTTTGCTACTTCATTTGTAATAAATCAATCATTTAAGTGCGACCATCTTTTGCCTCGTGCCACATCAATAATCATCCAAACAAGGCCATTGGCAAAAAGACTCACTTGGTCTGGTGGAGACGGGACGGATTCTTCTTGTTCTGGAGCTCCGTTTCTTTATAGCCATGGTGTCCTTTTGACAGTTCAAAAATAGTTTTGAGTCAAATCTGAACACACAACACACAATTGAGAGCCTTTCATGTACACATGCATGCAGAGAACACATTTAAGCAAAAGGAGAACCTCAATTTAAAGCAATATTCTTGCAGTGATGCAGCTATTCAAAAACAACACCCCCCCATCATAAAAGAAGTGATATCCATAAAACATTTATTGTAAATTGGAGCAAGAACATGCAGACAACGGGTGGAAGATCCCACAAGTGATCACAAATCAACTGGGGACACCCTTGGAATTCAAAGATTGGCTTTTGTCACAGCAATCAATCTTTGGTACACTTACTATTCCCAGGTGGACGCCCACATCCTCAGAATCCGGGAATTCCAGAGACTCCACGACTCTGGATTGCCTGATCGTATGTCTTCCTGTCCCCGCATCATCCCAGCGCTTGGCCTGAGACACCTGCCGCAGCTGATGCAACACATGCACATAGTCACCTCATTGCATTCGGTCTATCATGACACTCCTAGTGGCAACTGGAACAACACTATTCGAGGACAAAAACGTGTCTGACCACAAGGGTAATGATTACAAAAAAAAAAAAAGCATTGCAGAGCTGACCTAAGAGAAAAGCAATTTCTTGACAATCAAAGGGGTGCGATTTTGAGGGGGGATAGATTGCAGCGGAAGGGAGAGAAGAGAATGAGATAGAAGGCAGGCAAAGAGTGAACAGACTTCATTGGAATCGGGTTTGCAATTCACATCGGAAGAGCACGTGTGGACTTGAGGCGCCATCGAGAGCAAAATGACGGCAAAATATGTGCATGCTTTGAAAAACAGCAAAGCGAGCCCATCCATTTCTTTGAAAAACGACTTTTTCAGCTGCTGCTCTGGAGGGCAATCAATAAAAGCATGTTATTGCTTAGACTCGAGAATAATTTTTACACTCACATTGCCTCTTATATATTATTTGGTGCAATTCTGTGAAGATTAATTGGACGTCTTTTTCTTTTTCTGTGCGCAAAAGCCCTGAATAATCCTGCAAGTTTACAGCATTGTTACAAAGTGCAGCATTTAGCAATGTTTTTGTTGTGTCATGCAAACATATGAAATATACATATCAATAACTATGTTTAGTCTGTTGGATTTCAATGTCATGTTTTTTTTCCACCTCCACAATGAAGTAAATTCATTGGCTTGAGCAAATCAAGCTTCAGGGATTTTTTAGTTTTAGAAATATGGCAGTGATGGAGAGTAGCGGCATGTGGCAATTTGAATATCTGACCGCTTCTATGAGTTGTTTTCACAAACTGACGTGGCCAAATTGATGCAGTCGAATAACGGCAACATGCGGTGAGCCAACATCACTTGCTAGAGATCCCCAAAAGAAGTCATGCAGAAAAGGGATATTACCAGTACCAGCGTTTTATGGGTCGTGTAGAGTTCTTGCAGAATCTGATCCACGATGGAGTTGGTCAAGTAGGACACTACGGACAACTTCACCTCCCTGAGCCAAAGAGAAGGGTTGAAAACGGTGCCGGTAGAGCAGATTCTTTTTGTCACCACCAAGGCTTATCCTCACTCGAGGGCTCTGTTAATATCCTCGGACGCTCTCTCCATGAGGGCGTTGCGTATGGAAGAGCGAGGGATCGAAACTTGCTCAGAGATGGACGAGAGAGGCGGGCTGAGTCTCTCGGCAGCCGAGCAGGACATGGGGCACAACTCGCGGCACAGAGACACCATGGAGTCCACGACCACCTGGGAACAAATCAGGCATACTTCGGTTCCGGGGTGACCGCTTCACGGATTTCATTGACATCACCGTCCTCACTCATTTAAAGACACAATCGCTCCGAACGCTCCTCAGAGTGTACAACATCCCAATTATGCAGTCCATTCCAATGGCACCACGATAAGAGTGAAAACATTTGTTAGGAAAATTAAACCACATGATGAGCGGGTCTTTTTAAATGCAACTAGCTATGCTATAAATTTCTTCTGGCGAAAGAGTCCCACCCAGCCTACCTGCAGCTCTTTGTCAGCAGCCCTCGCTAGCTCACCGGCTAGAGTATCCAGTCGTTGTCTGACTGGACCATCCACTGACAACACATGAGCCAGCTCACATAGGGAAGGGAAGAGCTAACACACACACAAGCCACAGAGAGGAGGTGAGAATCAATAAAGCCGAAAAACAAACATTCTGTGAGAGCAGGTGCACAACTTGAAATCCAGTACAGCTCAGTCAGCTATACTGAGGTCATATTTTTATAATATTGTGTTCTATGCACTTCCACTCGTCTCAACACAACATTCTGATTAATATTGCCTATGTGGAATGTATATTCAATCTACTCGTTTATATCCATCTCTGGGAGCGGCCATTTTGACTTTTACTGCCACTTGCTGTCGACTGAAAATGACATCACAGTGCCGAAGGGCTCAGGTAACCCCTCCCCTGTTTGCTGAATTCAGTCATGTGACTTGAGTACACAAGGGCCTTCGGCAATGTGATGTCATTTTCAGTCGACAGCAAGTGGCAGTAAAAGTCAAAATGGCCGCCCCCTGAGATAGATAAAAATGGTCGGGTTTGTCTGCTTCATTCATTTTCCACAAACATCAGAATACTGTGTTTAGACTAATGGGGGTGCATGGAACACATCGTCAAGAACATTTTGGACTTGACGTTCCCTCAAAAGTATGGAGCAAAAATGGTTTTGAGCAATGTAAACTGCATTGACACTAGGCCAGTCCCATACTGTACAAGGCTTTGGCGCTCCCCTCCCCTGTCCAGTGTTGGCCTGCAGTATTGCTGCTCTGAAGTCATCTAGACTTTAGCACTTTGCAGGACTGAAGCTTTCATGACTTTGTGGTTTATTTTTTGTTTTCCTAGGTGGATGTTAGTAATAACCTGTGGGAGGAACAATAGCATTGATCAGAAGACACATACTGGTTGGCCGTAACGAGGACCACCTATTACAACGCTGCTGGGGCCAAGAAAGTTTATCACACTTCAAGCAGGCATTGGAGCGCTCAATCTCGTTAAACGATCTGGGATTTAGGTGTCAAACGGGCCCAGCATGATGCGGTATGCCTCGAATAAGTGCATCCTGGGGCTATCAAACACATTTAATAGGTGTGGACCAAGGGAGTAGGGCTTCAAATTGAATGATGTCGCCCCCTCCCCACACTTACAGCTTTGGAGTTTCTGGCTTCCTTAAGTATCTGCCTGGCTGTTTGGACCTCCTCAGCTTCCTCGCAGCCTTTCAGGACGCCGACCTGTTGTTGCACCCGCACGCACAAACGTTCCATCACCTACACGCAAACATGCCACATACACACACACATTAACGTACGAGTCGTGATTTGAGCCTGTACGCAAATCCGGAGACCGAAACAGACCTGTTCGGCCGTACTGGTGACGAGGCCTTGATGCAGCCTAAGAGCTTGCTTTTGAGAGAAACGTTGCGTTTGGTTGTTTCTCAGTAGGGCTCGTTGGATCTGTCACACGCACGCACGCACGCATAGAGACGATAGCAGCTGTTTACAGAATATAGCTTGTGACTGGAAAAAAAAAGGCAATTTGCATGGTAATAAGGACGACTGAGGAGAACTTTGATCCTTGCAAATGAGCCGGATGCCTTTTCTTTGGTGGATGTGCTTGCCTGTCTAATGGAATGATGTAATTGTAAAGTTAGCTAAATAATGACAACATTTGTTGCATGTTTGCATGAAGAACATGACTGCATTGAAAACGTAGCTTGGGTTAGATTCAAATGTGCGGTGGATGGGATCGTGTGGGAGTGACAACCCCAAAATAATAACAGCAAACGTATTCATCAACATCACGGCTTGCTTTAGCAGCGTTAAATGAGATTATTTGGAAGCAAATCCCGTTGTGTTGACAAGTGTAAACTAGTTCAGCCGATCAGAATGATAAAGACATGGAAAATAATGTTTTGACTACTTTATGCCGTTTCATTTGAAATGAAACAGCAGCAGCTTGACAGCTGTGCAATCATGAATGTTGTTGAATTAGCCTGTTGGGCCTTAGCATCATTAGCAAAAGAGACTCGAAAATTGTGTTAGATGCCTCTTTTTCACAAAATGTTTAAAAAAAAAAAAAGGGAATCATCAATGTTGACCTCTAAACATAAATTTGGTAACCATGACAGAAATATGTTCATTTAAAAAAATATTATTTTATTTTGGTTCAAAGATGAGGAAAACTAAGCTTGCATTTACGGTAACTCTGTCTTACACTTCAAAACATGCGTTATTGTGGTGCGACACAAGAGGAGTTTCTTTGGCAGACGCCAAAATACTGTCTTCAAATAATTTTCTTTCATAACACCAACAAAAAAGTTAGAAAGAGACTTTTGACCAGTGCCTCGTTGAAATATATATGAAGGACAACAGTTCAATACTCTGAAACGTGTGTGAAAAATACCACTTGACATTTGTGTGCGTGTGTGGATTTCAAAGTTATTTCATGATGCATTTTCTTCCTGTTCTGAAATCTTTTCGCTTGAGTTTCAACTTCAGCTGCACAATATTTCTCGCTGAACAAGCGACCAATCAATGCACCACTAATAAACAATGAGCAAGCCACTACCTGGATGGACCTGCAATGTTTTTTTCCCTTCTTACCTTGATCAGGGCTTGATCGGTCTTCTCTGGGGCACTGCGGTACGCCTGTGTGGCGTCACTGAGGGGCAGGGGCATATACTGCAGCGTAAAGTTGCTGGAAAGTAGAGAGGGATGAGATAAACACATTTCGCCACTGGAATAATTCAGTTAGCGGGTGAGAAAAAAAAAAGACACTCATTACGTTGGGCAAACTGATTTCCGACAAACAAATGTTTGCCCTTTTATCGGAAATAATGTCATTCAAAACTGTCACCATCGTCACCACAAAACAAGACGAATTTTCATACAAGCAGAAGTTAATCAGTGTACGGCATTTGCTAGCCATTTGTTCATTTTCTATCCATCTGCCCACCGCAAATGAACTGGAGCCTATTCCAGCTGAATTCACCACAAACACTATCAAATGTGACATACTTTGCCCGCTACTTTTTTGAGCACTGGCGACAAGCATGTGGCAGCGAAGCCGTTTGCGGCTCGTGCGAGAGGCAAACGGAGCAGTTTTGATTCATTGTGCAGCGCTTCTCAGATAAATAAACGTTATGTACAAGTTAGGGTGATATTTGGGGGATGTATTATACAAGTTGGCATATTATTCACGGGGTCGCCACGGCAACTATTTTATGACAATTTGAGCTTGATTTGTCCAAAAGGGAAACACAAAAACTGTGCGTTTCTAATGTATAGTCAACAGCTGAGCTTTCAATTTGGAAAGAAAATGCGACAGCACACAAGCAAGCATGCACAGGAGAGGGAGAGAGATATCGTACCCTCTGGGAAGAGCGGTGCCGCGCGCTGTGGGTGGCATTTGGCAAATAAGTATTACAATTGCAATCATCCTGTGGCTTGCTTTTTTTTGGGGTGTAAAAATACCAACTTGGTGATGTAATCGAACGCTCCCGCACACGTCTTTGAACAAGCAAAACCAACTTCAGACGTAAAATTTCTGTTGCATCTCTGGACTGATGAAATCTTGTGTAAGAGTAAAAACAGGGGCATGATGATGACGAGCCGCCTTTCAGATGTGTGACTCAGGTGCTTTATGGATGCATCTTGGACGCAAAATATGCTCGGTGTGAGTGCGTGCACGTGTGTGTGTTGTGTTCGTCTTACTGCTCCAATGCTCTGGCCACATCTTGGAAGCCTGTCGCCGTGGTGTTGTTGCGATCCCATGCGACACTTCTGCGAGGGATCAAACCATTAAAGGAAAACACAAAGACGGCCACAGAGAGAGGAAGAGAAGCATTACGGGGCCACATGGTATCGTGTCACAGCATTTGTCAGCTTGTGTTTGCCGCATCAGTCCATTCCAGAGATGCACATCGAAATATTTCTTCAATTTTAATGAACACCTCGCCCGGCATAAACAACCTCCATGCCTCTAATGAGTTTCTGTTAGTTGATCTTCCACCTACACTTGCACTTTCTCCACCTGATTTTTAATAAAGCTGTCATTTCCAACTCCTCCGTCTATGCCCTTGAAAATTAATCAGGGGGGGAAAAAAAACAATCCGGCTCCATATTCAGTCTCTCTATTTGGATGCCGCGAAAGCTGCCTGTCCATCACTCGTCCCATTTCAGAGTCCATTTGTTCCAAATGCATCACCAATATTGTCGTTGGTTTATGACCGAGTTACGACCCCAATGTGACCGGCCCACAAACAGCAAATATTTGTATGCAAAGTATTTTGCTCGCTTGTTTGCTCCCACATTGACAGTGCCCGCCTGCTTTGTCACGTCAAGCCCTCGGACTGTCCTCTCCCTGGCTCTCCAATGTCATTCCAGGTGTTTCAGCACTGCCGGCGCACAGAGACGGCACGGCACGGCACGGCACGTCCCCTCCCATCGTGTCACTGCATCCCTTCCTCAAAAGGGTTCGCCTTGACTTCAAACAATAAGCCTCCCATGGAACGTCGCAGTACTAATACGCATTGTTGCTCTGCTCTTGTTTTATTTATCATTTCTCCTCTCTCTTTTATCTCTGTCGGTCCCCTCATTTTGTCTGGCTTTATTCCAACAAAAATGACAAAACAACCAACCACAGGAGGAGTAGCCACCGTAGGATAGTATAAAAATAAATAAATGAATAAAGAAGCGCTTTTCCGGCATAATTAAAGCATACGAGCCACCATTTTATATGATTATGCAGCTGAATAGGTCAGGCTAGCAAAAGAATAAAATCAAGGGCATGAGGATCCCAAGTATTCATCAAAGCTCTCTCTCTTTCTCTCTCTCTGAGATTTGCCCGAGTGGCGAATCGCAACTTCTTATCTCGGGCGTTGTTCACTCTTTGTCTCGCTGCCGTGCCACCGAGGGCCTTCAACTCATCTCTTCAAACATAATCACGTTCTCTTTGACCCCGTTCTTTTGCCTGCCCTCTAAAATTCGCATCACGCTCCTCCCCTGCCCCTCCGAGGACCCGACTTTGCAAGGAAATGCCTCCATTTTCTCCCTTCCAGTACATATTTGGGCTCCCACCTGAGTGTCGTATTAATTTGCAGGGCTTTGCTCAGCATCTTTGCTCCCAAATCCTCCAGGCCGTTGCCGCTCAAGTCCACCTTCCACAGGCACGTGTTCGAGCCCAGAGCGTTGACCAACATGGTGCCCCGCTGGCGTAGTCTCGAGTCGGCCAAAGAGAGAGTCTGCAGGACCTGCAGGATCGTGGCGAAAGCGAGTTACAAAAAAAAAAAATTTAAAAAAGTAATAGAATGGACACTGCGCATGCACACAGAGATTGCTGCGGCAAAACGGTCCCAAAAATAATGAAGAGCTTTGCTGGAATGCGCAAAGTAGTGGGACAAGGCCTGAATACTTAGTTCGGGTTAGATTACAACATATTTCTCAGTGAAAGACGCGTGCGCTTGGAGGCATGTTTGTGTGTGCTCAACATCCTCGTAAATATTGAAACAATATGCTCGTCACTCAGGATATGAGGAGCGAAAGAAAGCGGTCGGGAATCGGTGGGGGTGGTCGTGTGCGGCGGCGTGGGCGTTGTTCAAATAAAATGAGACCAGATGAATTATTTGTTGGGCCCACAGACAACGCAGCTGCCACGCATGCTTGCATCTCTCGTACACACTAGGCAGGGAGATGACGTTTCACGTCATACCGATGTGGACACAACTGTACAAACCGTGACAAGTTTGTATTTGGGGCCATTTGAAGGTGTTGGTTTGAAAATCGGAGTTTCTGAATTGAGTGCGGATGTGCATTTTGAAAGCGACGCCACCGCAGATTGGTGTGCACGCGTGTGTGCAGCGTTACATAATCCAACTCACACACTCTTCCTCTTGCACCAAATGAACCAGTTTCTGCAGTATTTCATCCAGCACCCTGAGGAGGTGGTAGAAAAAAAAAAAAAGAGGAAACCTTTAATCATCTCTTCCATCTTCACCATCTGCACGGCGCCTCTCTGACGAGTTGCATACCTGCCCTTGATGTTGAAGTTCTTCCCCAGCACCAGGTGCTTGAGGGAGGGGTGTCTTGAGAATGCCGGGATGACGGCCTGCAAGTCAGAATCCAAGCCTGGAAAGAGGACCTCGTGCTTCTTATTCAACTACTACAGATGCGCCCCAATATTTGAGCATGCGACATAACACAGAAGGTCCACGGCTGCGCCTTGAGGAGCTTAGCCCAGCTAACGAGGAATAAGACAAATACAAACTTTTAAGAACAAGATCAACGCCTTTATGCGGAGACACCGCCCTCCTAAATTCCAATTAAAATGATTCCGGCAAAAGATTTAAACGTGATTCATCAAGATAGAATTCATTCATCTATTCAGTTCACAGTAGTTTCAACATTTATTAAGGCAACGGCTTGGAAAAAAAAAAAAAAAAAAAAACAGTTCCATTGAGCTTGAAACAAGTTCTCCCGTTGGAAAATGTATACACCAGAGTTAAAACAGGGAGACGAAAAGGGAGACCAGATGCCCGAGAGAAGGAAGACGTGCAGTTCGCGCTTCGGAGTGCGTCTTACCATTATCAGAGATGTCTAAAGTCCCAACGCACGAAACTCTTGGAAAGAGCTCCTGAAGAACCGCGGCACCCGCAGACCGTAGCTGTCCGGGAAAGAAAGAAAGAGGTGGAACATGATAGGATAAACGCGGGCACGGAGCGACGAGAACACGAATGAAGCGAGCCTTTGCAGCATCGGCTGACGCAGGCCGCTCGTACCTCACAGGCGCTGATGTCTAGCTGCAAATCGGTGATGTGGGGGTTATTTGACAGGCCAAGGAAGAGCGCTCTGGAGGAAAACGGACATTGCATGATGAGAGAGACACAGCGGCGTGATACCGCTTGGCATTATTGGAAGAAAAAAAAAAAATCGACAATGTTGTCAATACATTCAAACAACTTTGCAGTACATTTGAATGACTAACAGCTCGGCGGAATGACTTTGTATAGTCATCAGTCAAAAATGTTGACTCCACGTTGGCATTTCAATTCTTCTGTAATTTTAAACCTCTAGCCGCAATAATTTTCTCCTTTATTTTCGTAAACATCATCTTGCGCGACACTTATGCCAACTTGTTTTAGATTCCTTGGCATTGACCGCGATAGATCGATTTATTTAATGCCTTTGGCTTGTACAATTCATAATTGGATCAAAATTGCTTTGGAATTCCCCAAAATTGGCAGTCGATTCACATCCTGAGACGGATTTGTGCAAGCATTAGCTCTGACTGAATACTTTGTTGCCACCCGAAAGACACGATTCCATCTTTTATTGAACTCAACACTTTCATCTCCTCGCTTTGTTAAATGCAGCCGCTAACTTTTTTGGAAGGGGCGACCGACGTTTATTCATGGTAGCCACAAAAACACGCTGATTCATAGCCGAATGCAAAACCATCACGGGCACGGGGGAGGGTGTCGTTTTAGTTACTAAGCTACGGTGCGCGTTGGGCCGCTGACAACAAGTTTGAAGCGGGGAGCTCGCTCTTCCCATTTGGGCCGCAATCCATCACGCGCGGAATCATCTCAGGTGTTGGCACTTTGGTATGTTGACTCCGCTCTTGATGCCGTGTGCGTTTCCTGCTTGACTTTGTGCGATAACAGCAAGCTGAACATGGAAACAGAGCAAGCCTGCGTCCGCAGGGAAAGTCATCTTTCACAGAGCTTATCTCGCAACCCATTTTGTGACGCCGGCATGCCAACGAACGTAGGCGCTTCCGTGGGTGTCCTTCATTTAAACGCCATATCTTTTGAATGCTAATACGCGCCACCAGAATGACCCAAGGTGTATATGCTATTTTACAGATCAAGCTATAAACATCAAACCAGTAAATTGAATGGTAAAGGTGATTTTTGAGTGCAGGAATCTCAAACAAAGCACCGTGCTGCATCATGCAGATGGAGTAAAACATAACTGGGGCTGCCGTTCTACATTGTGTTGGGCAGATAAATTTTCAAAATCAAAATGCACGGTGACCAGAACTTTGGAAAAATTGAGAAGGGACAGTCTTGCTTTGTTTCAAATCATGCCGCAGCAAATCTGTTCAATCCTAAAATGAATCTACCACTCCTGCAGTGGATTTGCGCATTTTCAACACATCTTTTTTTTGAAAGGCAGGACTGCCTTCACCTCACCTCAGCCAGTCGGGAGGAACCTTCATGGAGGCCAGGCTGACATGAGTCAGGCTGAAGGCTGAGCTGAAGAATTGCCGGAAAGTTGGCAGAGAATCTCTCGCTTTCCTGGAAATGAAGCAGATACAACAACGGGGATGTTTTACCGCTATAGGCAGTCAGCGCAGAAAGCGAGAGGATGTCTGCAAAGACGGGATTAAGGACATATTCCAGTCAGGCATTGATGGAGACAGGAGAGAAAAAGACAAGAGAACGTAGTCGGCTGAAAGTTTGACACGCAGCATTTGACAGTGAAACAACAGGATGGGGAAAATTGTGAGCGAAGGTTGAAAGTGCTGCCTGGGATGTTAAGGTCGGTTGGACACCTTCTGTCGGCTATTGCCACAAGTTTAATGATCTGTCAGGCCAATTATTCAAGCATCTCTTTGACCCACAACATACTGTCTACTATGCCAAACTTTGTGTCTGTGTCTTTTTCATCTGAGCCATGCTAAGAAGTCAATTATACCACATTCGCTTTTGGACACATGACAAAAATCAGCTCTTATCACGTGCGCATCATTCGGACTGAAGGATTTTTTTTTTCCTGCAGCATAACGGTTAAAAAATGTCTCCATACCCTTTTCAGCTGCCGCAAAGGTAATTGAAGTGTATGCCCAAATCAGCAGGGGCGGTAGAAAACCAGGTAGCACGACTCTGGCTTGGAATGAGATGTTTTGAGTATTTTTACCAGTACCTCATCATTTGAGACGTTTAAAAAATTGCCATTCCAATCAAGAGGTGGTAATTAGAGACAGCGTAAACAGCTTAGTGAGCGAAGGTCAGTCTGCGGCATTAATGTCCCCTCATTACTGCTGACATAAGCGTGAACTGTGAGACAACAGCCCATCTTTGTGTTAATTGGGACTGAGCCTCTGAAACCTCTGCAGATCCCACAAAAGCGGATATCCAGCCTCAACGCTTTTCTTCGGAGACACCTGCCAGCAAGCTGCGTCAGCTTCTCGTAAGTGTCACGGCCACGGCTTGTACGATGGGTGAGAGAGGTTACGAGGTGGTATTCCCCAGTCATGAGCCAGCCGCTTATCAGCTCACTTCAAGCACTGCGGGCTCTTTCTTGCGCCAGAATTTTACAACGGTCTAACCGGCCACATTGAGCCAGCATGTGAATACCAGTGGAGGCAGGACTGGTGGCGAGAAAAATAAAGGATGTCATATCGGTGAGGGGTTGTCACAGAACCATACGTGATTGTGACAGTCTTGAGTGTTGAACATAGTCATGGTAGGTAAGACAGAATATGGCAGCAAAACCCAAGAGCGCTTTAAGTGCGATAAAATATGCAATGTCTGTCAATTCAAGAAAATAACCATGCATGCTGTAAAACTAAAAGCACCCATCTGTGCATTTAAGGCACAGCGAGGCAATATAAACATCTCATGAAGTGCTTCTGTAGCTTAAAACATCATGCCGGAACTTAAACAGGCCTTCATCATAAAATGGACCATCATAAAGCGGCATTAAACGAGCAGATGTTGTTTTCACTGATGGAGTCATTTGGGTTGGGCAGCTTTGTTGTAAGTGAATGGCAGAGAACCATGACGAGGCGTGAAAAATGAAAAATAGACGCCCGGGTACAGACTGGAAGTGTCCCAGTGTCTTTCTTAATAGCTGTGGCGGACTGCATCCGTGCCTTGGGTTGCTGGGCATGGATCGTTGGGTTAGGAGGGGTGCCCAAGGAATGGGCGCCCAGGTCCTTTTTGGATGGGAGATGCCTACTCATCATTTCGTGAGTTGAGCCAATCTCAAATGACAAGGCAGTTGGCGTGGACAGATGCAAATCCATGCCGGGTGGCACAATTGACACATCTGAGGTGACGCAAGAGGCAAGAAAATTCACTCACATAGCTAATATTTGAACTGGAAGCCACATATCCTGAGGCCAAGAATGCGTTTAATACATCATGCACACAGTGCGGACACGCACGCGCACACAAAGACCCACCGTGTGGTGAAATAAACAAAGGACAAAATAATCATTCCAGTCTGTGCTCACCGAAAGCTACACAACACAGCTAGCTTCCAATGCTAGGACCAAGCCAAAAAGAAGCAGGCTTGGAGAACGGCAAGTGAGAAAGTTGGCCGATGCGGTGACTGTATTTATTTGTATATAGCTGTTGAACTCTCATCCAAGATAACATTTACCATTAGCCCACGTTTTAGCACAACCGGCGACCACCTCATTGACTAGCGATGTTCAAACCTTTTTTTCTGTCAGATAGAAGGAGCCGGGCCACTTGCAGTGACACAGACTTTGATGTCAACTCCCTTGATTGTCCTATCGTGTCCAATCTAGAGTGCCTAAAAGTATTTTGGCACCAGAGCGCCAATCCCAGCACATGCCGCTAGCACTGCCTAGCACACTCTCCTTGTCCTGTCCAACTAGCCGAGTTCCTTCTTCACACGGTGTGTGGCACCGCATTCCTTTCATAATTATACATTGTTATTCTTCTATTGTTTGGGGGGGGGGGGTTCCCATTTGTTTTGGCTTTGTGGTCTCCTTTGTCTCTTTCTCATCACAAATGTGATGTCCAACTGTATTCCCACTAAATATCACAACACAGACAAACAAGGAGGTTCGGCAGAGAGAAAAATGTTTTGAGCATAAAAACGTATTGAAATCCACCACTTCACATGGTCAATCAGATTTAAAAATAAAAAGGAAAACACAAAATCAGTATGGTTGTGCATTTAAGAAGCACTCTAACGCAATCTGAATGCTGACACACAAGCGCTGGCAGCACAAAGCCTTTTTTGCTGAGTCAGAAGAAAACTAAAATGCTTTCTTGGTAGGGGAAAGAGGGGATTGGACTGATTTGAGTTCTCGAGGCGTACACCCACCTACTGGAGAAGCAATTCTTGGCCAGGTTCAGGTAGGAAAGGTCCGCGCAGCAGCCTCTCAGCAGGGCTCCAAACAACTGCAGAGACAGACACAGGCGCAAACAACAAAGAAAATGTTCACAGTAATTGTGGTGCAACGCCATGTTTGCCCGGTGCAATTTTAGCACGGTGGTATTAAATCTTCAACAAATGAAGACCACTGAAATTCGCCTTGTGCTTATTCCCAAACCAAAAGATGAGGGTGCCCAAGCCCCGTCCTCAAATCAGGATCAGGTTATTAGGCTTCTGCAAAGTTTGCTGATGATCTGATCGTTTGAATCTGGTGTTTTGGAGGAGGGCAACGTGAAAAACAGGTTGAATAGGAGCTTTTGTGCCCGCACTTGGGCACCCCTGGTACGATACATCACAATGGAAATTGGCTCCACAAATTGTTATATAAAAAAAAAAAAAGAAGAAGGCTGCATACTACATGTATGACTGAATAGAATTGGAGGGAAAACGGATAATCCCCTTAGTCAGATTAGGACAAGGCAGCCGCTCGCAGTGGTTCCAGGATGGTTTTCCTAATTCTTTGATGCAACCCAAATCTCAATCACAGGACTGAATGGTGAATTCACATCCGCTTTATGTACAATTTTCACATAGCATTCTGTGCAGAGGACACACCTGCAGGGTCACATCACTTTACATACAAATCCGGGTGGACGAGTGCACATGTATCAGATTTTTCACGCAATGTGAACAGTGCAATTCCAATTTTGTTGGTTTTAAATCAGACCCGGGCCTCTTTCCTATGTGGATATAAATTGGAAATGTATCTGAAACGCCTTTAGCATGGATGCTGAGCTTGTGCTCAAGTGACCCACATCTCATCACAAGCGATGCCACGATGTCAGCTCCGCAAGACGTCTCGATGAAATGAAGAGCTCAAGAAGCAATCCAAAATCCAAAATACTTGTACCTCCCCACCTTGCTCCTCATGTCCTCAGTGGAATTTCTGGTGAGACTATACACAGCAGTATGAACAAGAGGGAGGAGCACCAGAAATGCCAAGGGAGGAGACCAGGAGAGGAGTAAGGAAAAAAAATACCGGTAAATAAATAAAGTTGGGGCTCGCGACCCTTGTGAGGATGAGCCGATTAGAACATGGGTGGATGGATAAAAAGTTGGGATTGTTCCATTGCCATTCCAAGAAATGCAGTAGTAACATTCCTATCGACTCAGCCAACACAGTGGAGGAGGAATACAAAATACGGGAAAACGTCAAAGCCATGTGAGGTGTTTTCGATGGCCGTGTTTGGCTACCCTTCTCACAATTAGAAAAACAAAACAAAACAAATGAGTGGGGGAGCAGAGCTTCACAGTGGTTAGAATTCATTTCAAGGGGCCTTAAAACCTTTCTGGAGTGTGTGGATGTGCCCATCCCATTATTTCAGTTGAAAAACTGAAAGTGGGTCTAAATGTGCATGAGTCAGCTCTCATTCCAATTAAAAAAAAAAAGTAGTACACCTTGACGCATAGCTATTTGGATGACTGATTCAGCAAAAGGCCAAATTTAACCGTTTTGTGGTCTGCAGGCAATCTTTGCTGGTCAGAACATAGCAGGGGCTAAAAATGGATTCCCCTGGGGTGCATTTGCCCTTTGATGTATACAAATGCACCGATTAGTTACTGTATGCCGGCAAAGTACTTGCGGCAGGAATCCTAACGTGGAAAAAGTAGGTACTATAAGGTGAATTATGAGAATATACTGCACCGGAATACCCGGAGAAAACCCATGCAGGGACAGTGGGAGAACACGCAAACTCCACACAGGAAAGGCCACAGCCGGAATCGAACCCTGCACCTCTGCAATGTGAGGCCGACGCGCGAACCAGTCGACCGCTGTGCCGGCCCAAACTCAACATATTGTTCAATAAAAACCTTTCGTCGAGTTTCAGTCAGTGACTTGCCATCATTATCTGTTAAAGGCGGAGATTTTGATCCACTACTTGTATTAAGCGCTTACAACATTGCGTAAGTGTGGCTAATGTTATGGCCAGTGAGAGTAAGTACCCACTCCACTGATAAATCAGCTCATCGCTATGGATCGGACTGATATCGCAGCGCTGAGGCTAAATTTTCTTTTGTGAATCTCTATCTTTCATTACTTCAGTGCGATATGTCAGTTCGATGGCAAGGGAAGCGGCACAGTGGCCATAAACCACCACATGCGGCCTCCTGCCCAGTCAGCTCTTATCACCATCGCCGACATCCACACCACTAAGATGCCCACTAAAACGGCCCGAGTGCAGTGCAATCAACCTTGCAGTCCATCTCCGAGGTAGGCAGCAGAGGCAGACACGCATCTAAACTCACACTGAACTCAAATCGGCTTTGTCATCATTTTACTCGTTAGCGTTTGTGCTAATGCAGCAAGACATGAAATTGTCTTCGTTGTGGCTCTGTGGCAGAGATGCTACATTTCACCATTAGACAGAAGCAATGGTCTCTCGCTCAGTCTCAGGTGAAAAAGTTGCAGGAAAAAAAAAAAAAGACTAATTTTTGGGGTGCTCTCTGTTCATCATCACTCAGTGCATGACGCACACAAGTTCTGAAAAGGCTACGTTTTAGTAAGTGACTCATTTAGATTCTGCACGCCACCCCCAGTCTGTTTTTTGTGCTGAATCAAAATGAGAGAAGGTAAGGGGTACAAACCGAGTCCACTGTGCAGTCTGTCCCAGACAGGTCCAAATGGACAAGACAGTTGGGCTGGGCAAGGAAGAGGTACAGGTTCTGCACAGAGAGGAGAAGACTGTTAATGCATCGGTACATAGACCTTCATGTCAAATGAATTGACGTCTGAACTCACCGTGGCATCCTCTCCAGACAGAACTCCTGGGTTTTTACTGAGGTCCAGGTGCAACAAAGAATTGGAGTAGTCGTCGCTGGAACACAATGCCTGGGACAGAGACACAACGCCTACGGTGTCGTGGGGAAGGAGGAGGGAGAGGGAGTTCAGTATTGCTATGAACAAACGGCAAACACTTTTCAGTCACGAAATCATCCGACGTGCAACTTCTCAGCAAACAGCAAACCCAGTCGCGGAAAGAGAGCACGGGAGCTCAGCAGCGCCATATAACTCGAGGGATTTGCTGAGCTCTTACGGCAGGCTAATATTAAACAGGCTTTTGGAAGAGGCCTGCCAAGCCTTTTCCTTCTCTCTCTTTTCAAAAGATTCCCATGAAAGCTGGAACAAAGGGAAAAAAAAAACATTCCCTCAAAGGAGATCACTTCACATTACAGACATAGGACCGGTGAGGGACCTCATTAAAATCATCATCCAGCCACATGGCAAAAATGCAGCAACAAAAACGGAGTAACACAATAGGAGGGAAAAAAAAAAGAAATATTAAAAGAGTCCAAGCAAAATACAACTCGATATTGATCATTGGGTTGCGTGGCTTGGTACAGCTTATTTTCACATGAGGACCCTGTACTTCAAAAAAAAAAACAAAAAAAACAGAGCGCTGGTTCATAAATACGTGACAATGACAATGCCCTGCAGTGATAAACTACAAACATGCATGCGAATGCAAAATTAAGCAATGAAAACATGATTCCACGCCACCGTTCAACAACCCGTTGAGAGTTTCGATCAAGACAAATTGTTTTCAAAAGTCACTCATAAAAAGCTGGCAAAACAGTTTTCGAGATAAAGGCAAGCTCAAGCTTTGGTATAACAACAAACTAAAAGCACTCAAGATTTTTGCTTTTATTTCCACGTCTTTCGATCTGAGACGAATAAACGATCATTTGCTCACGAGGGAAATTAGGCCTCGCCGCGTGAAAATTGATATGCCGCCTTTGACTGGCGGGGGTTGAAATCAAATCGACGAGAACATGAATAATAGACTTTTGGATTGTCTGAGACAAAAGCAATCCAAAGTGGGACAGTGTCCTAATGCCTGTGTGGCATTTCAGGGAAATAAAGATCAGCTCTTTCGGATTTTGACCTGGTTTTCATTTGGACCATTGCAGTTCTGTTCTGGCTCGGACTCGTGATCCGTGTGGCTAGTATTGGTGCAAGTACTACGCCGGTGGCTCCATGCCACTTGGAAAAACTGGTGTGATGAATTTCCAAGCCTCCAACAGACTTGGCGTCTTACCTTTGGAAGAAAGCGAGGTCTTGGAGAGATTGAGGAGACGGAGGCCCTTGTTGAGACGACACACTTGTTGAATCAGGTTGGAAACTCCTGGTGGAAGGCAAGACAAGCAACACGAATAAAACGCAGAGCAAGATGAACAAGCGCCGATGTTGCCCAAGCGCCTTTTGAGGGGACGGTTCTATTGTTCCCAACAGCAAAAAGTGGAATAAAAACTCTCTAGACTATTTTTTATTATTATTTTTTTTTTAATGGCGCTTTGCCTCCAAGGTAAATTATCATCACCGTTGGGCCAAACCACGTTTCATGGAAACCATTTTGTCGTCCTTCGTCATCGTGCTAACATAACAAGGAGCAACCATAACAATACCTCTCAGTGCTTGACAATAAAACAGCAGAAGAGAGCGACGATATGGCTTTTATTTTACTCCTTTTTTTCTGCATTGTATATATATTCTTTAAAAAAGAGCGTTTCAGAAGCTCCACTAATGAGGCATGCTATGAAAACAGCAGCCCACACACATTTCTGCTGCTTATTATCAAACTCAAGCGTCCGATCCCGCACATCACCAAAGACTCAAATACAGAACACAGCGTATTCCCACAGGTAAACAATAATAACAGGCACCATTTCTACCTGGTTCTTGAAACTAGGGCCGGGGCGATTATATGATGATCACAATTATTTGGATTGGCATCGAAATCACATTTAAATATTGACGATTATTCACTGATATCAAAAGCATTTGTTCAACGGCCAAAACTCGAACGCCTCAAAACTACCACGACGCCCTCGTGCCCTGCCGTCCCTGCTTGTCCAACACTTTATTCTTGAAACCTCCATTCTATTTGTCAAGGACAAAATGCCCTTGGAAACATCAACTCAACTTGATATATGATGTGAAAAAAACAACCAGAAAAGAAATGAGATCGATAGATCGATCGATAAAAATGTAAAAATGACACACACGCGTTCAGATTCACAAAGGAGAACAATGAGCAGATATTAATAGACTGAAGTACTGAAGGGGACCACTCACTGATGGGGCATCAAGGACAAATACTGTACATGCGGTAAAAATAGGAGCAGGTGAAAATGAGGGATCGCTGAGAACGGATATTGATTTGGAATTCTTCAAAAGCATCTGAAAGCCAGGATGAAGGAGAAGCGAAGAGATGGCCCGAGAGAGCGCCAAGAGGAGGCGAAAGCACAGGCGGATACCTTGGTTGTCAAGCGTGTTGTGAGCCAGGTTGAGAGAGTGAATCATGGAGCCTGGGTTCTCGGACAGTGCTGTTGCCATTTTCTGGGGAAAATCCCTGGAGGAAGAAAAACATTAAAAAAAAACAACAACAACAACAATGAGAACAAAATAGTATGCGGTTCCAACTCGGAACTGGCATTACAAGAAAATGTCTGATTAACCGAGGGCAAGTTAACAAACCAAACAATTATTAAGTCTTGAGTTGAATGAATTTTTTTGCTGATCTCTTTTGAAATGAAAAAAAAAAAAAAAAGTTGGTCTTTACATTCAATCATGTTATCAAATTACCCACGTGTTTGGTATCATTAACTGCATGTCTGACGTTTCAAACAAACCGATCAAACATACTTTCCAATTTAGGGTCTGTTAATTTCATATGTCAAGTTTGAATATCATCATAACTTAGTCATGCGATTTCAATCCTAAGATGTTAAAGCATATTCGATGATAGAATAGACTTTATATTTAGCATCTCCCCCCCACCCACCCAATTTTTTTTAATCATGTCCCAAGACACGCAATCCGTTTCAAGTATTATAAAATGAGGAACTGACTCTGCCAGATGATTTCTACAGAGAACCAAGCCGTCGTCTGCAGGCAGGTGGGGAGATGTGACATCAACACTACGGTTTGAAATGTGTAGAACACAAAAGAACTGAAAAGGTCGGGCCAATACAAAAAAAAAAAAAAAAAAGGAGCGCGGTTGGTGAGGTACGACAAAGAGATGAGCGAAGGTGCGGAGGTGAAAGGCTGGGCAGAGATGGATGCAAAAATAAAAGAAGCAGAGAGGAGAAAAAAGAGGGACAGAAAAAAAAACAGTGGGTGGGCAAAAGAAGAGATGCGGTGATGTGTGAAGGTGCAAAGTAGAAGAAAAGTAGCCAAACAAAGGCTCTTTGTAACGCAAAGGTGACGAGGCGAGTGGGAGGGTGTCAGGAAGAAACCTACGATTTCAGCCCGGCATTTTCCAGAGTGACTTCTTCCAGGCTGTTGGACTTGCTGACTGTATGGAGGACCTGGTCCACCACTTCTGAGCCCTGCAGAGTCAAAACAGGATTCGATCGCGACCCACTCCCCTTCATGCCAACATCATTGCTAACTGATCACGTGAAATCCGACAGGAAAAGAGGGAGCGAGGGCAATAATTACAATGCGCATGTCTTTGCAGTACAGCTTGGTGAACCACGTGTTGTACGCAACCGACGCCACAATCACAGCCAGGTCCCTGGAACACACGACACAAAAAGTCAGACGCAAATAGGCCGACTCGGTCTCCTGCAAACATCAGTCACACATTCATACAGTCACATTATCGCCGCTAAGCGCCTTCGTGGCTGCCTGTGCAGTTTATCATGTCGAACCGGAGGACAGTGTGGGCCGGGCCGCTGTCTGAAGGATGACTGATACCACCAACGCGCCGAGGGGGAGAGCCAAGGAGGGGGCAAAATGAGAGAAAGAGAGAGCTTTATTGCGATGGATGGCCTGGTCAGTGGATTATTGGGTTAAGCCAAAGTGCGTGTTTGCAGCTGCAAAAAGCAGACCTGCGACCAGCGGCCAAACTGTCAAAGCCGCAGCTGCCCGAGTCTGTTTGCACATGTGCGATTGGAAAAATGTCAGTGATTGAGTGAGAGAGAGAGAGAGAGAGAGAGAGAGAGAGAGAAAGCTCAAGGTCAGGGTGGCCGTCTTCTGATTACATAAGCGTTTGCAAACGTGTCAGTCTGCATGTAAATTGTGTCAAGGGTCCGTCAGTCCTCCAAAACAATTTAAGATTTCGACCCAGGTCCATTTTGACCTTTGTGCAGAAACCTGCAGATGTGGGCACAAGAAAATAAGAAAACGGAGGAGATCTCGCTGAGTTCTTGTGCTGCGTGTGTGCAGAATGAGGCCTCCCAAGGTGTCCGACCAAACCGACAGTTTTGCTCTACCCGCTGTACATCAATGTGAACAAAAGGGACACAGTGATGGGAAGGAGAAAAAAAACAAAACAAGACGACGAGGGGAAGACAAGGAAATCTAACAAGAATCAAAGACAAGGGTCTCACGGAGGGAGAGGAGAGTGAAATCGAGAGCAAATGTTATTTTATTGACATATTTTTGAGATATTTTTTCCAAGCGACTGGTTAGCAGGTCAGTGCAGGGGTGCACGGTTTGATTCCGGGCCCCGACCTTTCAAGTGTGGAGTTTGCGTGTTCGCCCTGTGCCTGCGTGGGTTTTCTCCGGGTACTCCGGTTTCCTCCCCTATTCCAGAAATGTGTGTGGCAGGTTAATGGAACCCTCGAAATTGTCCCAAAGTGTGATTGTGAGCGCGGATGGTTTTGGTTTGTCTATGCGTGTCCCTGCGATGGGCTGGCAACCAGTTCAGGGTGTCCCCCGCCGACTGCCCGATGACTGCTGGGATAGGCTGCGGCACGCCCGCCAACCTCCTGAGGGTAAGGGGCTTGGATCATGGCTACATGGATGAACCAGCTTTGTCCCATGGATGTTAAAGGCCTCATTTTCAAGAGAGACCCGGACAAGGCAGGCAGCAGCAAAAAAAAAAAAAAAAAAGAGATGGACTCAGAGAAAAGGCCTTGCATATTCTGCAAAGGGGATTGAGCTTTAATGGCTTTTTGGTCTGTCATCACTCAGCCAAAGAATGATCACCTTGTCGTCAGCAATAAAGCTGTAAATGGGTCCAATCAGGGCAAGAGTGAGGAAATGGGACTGCGGAAAGATAAAATGGGACTGAAGAGGTTCATGTGCCACATCATGTAGAAAAGACAGTCTCTTCGACTCTCATTTGCATGTTCCTGCAAATAATTTCACCACAATCAATTTCCTTCTGCTGGATTCTTCCAATTAGAGATGATAACTTCAACTGAAATGCAGTCGCTTGGTGTTTAGTGATGCATTGTGGGCGCGAGAGAACCAATCATTCCAGAGAGGTCCTTAAAAGCTGCGACTGCGGACAGCCTCCCCGGATAAGCCCGACGCCAAAGAAAGAATTGGGAGGAAAAACCTTTTCCATATATGTCACCCAGCGGTAAACAGGACCATGTCCAAGCTTTCGGGGTACGACTTGCAGCCATAAAATTCAAAGTTAATGATTATTTGCTAAAAAACAAAGTTGATCAGCTTGAACATAAAAAGTGTTGTCGTTGAAGTGTATTCGCATAATTATAGATTGAACATGAGTTGCAAATCATTGTATGCCGTTTTTATTTGTGTTGAACACATCATCACAACTTCTTTGGAATAGAGTGTGAAAGTGCCGTGGGGTTTTTTTTTTTTTTGCTCGCCATTTAACACATTAATATATGCATGAATTGCCGCAACTGTGCTTCGAAGAACGGCTTTGTTTTTATTTTATTTATTTTTTTCCCAACCCACATTGCAAGTCCTCCCCTCTTGATTATGTAAGAGGTGCATTTGAACTTTTTAAAGTTCAAATGCATGGGATGCACAACACACAGAGTTGCTTTCAAAATATCATAAAAATGAAGGACATAAAAACCAAAAGCGAGACACAAGCGAACACGTGCTATTTTACAGTTGTTCTCTCGTCCTACGTCCAGACACTGACAAGCATATCATGAACCTCCCGATCATCCTCAGCTCCCCACAGATTAGTTGGAACAAGAGAAAAAACAAGACAACTGGAAATCGAGCCGCCTGAGAGAGAAATGACAGACTAAGGCACTTCTGAGACAGCAGGAAGCAGGAAGTCGTTCTCGTTCCAGATTTATGAGGATGAGAAAGGGAATGTGAACGTAAAGAGGAAGGAATTTGAATTCAGGATGACAAACCGAAAAGCCCAATTCAAAGGCTCACTCCCAACTGCAAACGCACAGAGAGTCAAATTGCGTCACCTGCTCTCAAGATGACTAAAATCCAGCAAGTTTAACTCCCGGTTATCCTGAGAGTGGTAGATGGTGTCAACATCCTGAAGAAGGAAAACAAGAGAGGATTAGTTCGAGGAGAATAAAGCAGCTGAGCATGAACCAAACGACAATACGTCCATTTAAACCGCACTGGAGTCAATCAGGTGACAAACAAAAAAAAAACCCTGAAAATGTATTTGTTTGACTGGTGCGACTAGATACAAATTGCATTTCCACCGTCTCCAATTTTTAGGGACACAATGCCACCATTGAAGATTTTGCATCTCAACATAGTGCATCCGAAAGGCAGGTCCAAACCAGCACACAAAGTGACGCCAGCGTAGTGGAGAAAAATTGGGACAGTTGTCTGGGTGTGTTGTCCCAATAATTGATCATTTTCACACCTCAGGAACTCTTCTCTTTCATACAGTCATAAAAAATATAGAGAAAGAAAAAAAAACACAATAGCTGCATGGCCTACATTTATCTGAGAATAAAAGACCAGGACAATACAAACTCCAACTGGTGGGCTACAAACGCTACGGGTTGATGCTTTACACACGTCCACAACCACAAGGGAATTGCAAAACAATTCCCAGTCTCTAATACAATCATATATGAGCGCTGTATGGCAGCAACACTAAAAAATTAATCAAATAAATTCAAGAATCATGCTAACAATGTGTGCTAATGCCTGCTACAGAAAAACATGAGCTGTTGAGACCGACTACTCCGATTCAATAACAGCCACCACAGACCAAATCCCAAAACCCTCTCGAGGGAACTCTTGCAGGAAGATCCTGGTATTATTATGTTTTTTTTTTTTTGTTTTTTTTAATGGCAAAAGAAGACCTTGCTCCGCTAGTAATATATCTGAAATGGCACAGGAAATAGAAATACATTTTCAGCGAACTAAACCACACTTGTGAATGGATAAGTACTCACTGAACTTTGATCCACCAACGCTCTTGAGGCGTTGGAGAACAGCGACAGAATTGTGCAGCCTCTGCATTTCGCTTACCCATTGCACTTCCTCTTTGCAGCCAATTCCATTGTAGTCACAAAGAGCCGCGTACGTCTCTGAAAAACCTCCTGAATGACAAAGGAGAGAAGAACAAATTCATCCCCTTGGCGCGACGAGGGGAAAGGCCCAAACAGAAAAGAAGAACGCCGATGGAGATTTTAGTTGTAGACGATGGCGTAAATGCACCTGAGCTGACTTTTGCTTGTGTTGAAAAAAAGATGACATACTCAGAAAGGGACATCTGATAGCTCGCTGACTCTTTTCACCGAGTCGGTAATCGGGCGGACGCTCTGAATGTGCAACACGTACCGAAGGCGCATGAGACGAGTGAGCAAACGGTCGACTCACCGCAGGTTTTCTGGGGGTCGAGCGATGACTCTGAGATTGGTGAATACTGCTGAATTCCATCAGTCGCGTCCCCTTCCGCTCGACAAATGGGTGGACTGAAAGACGGGAAGGTTGCACATCACACTTTTGAATTTTCACTTGTAGTTAAAGAGTTGAAATTAACCGCTGCCAACGTCACGGCGATACACGGATTCACTTGGCCGCTGAAGCGGAAAGCCGGCCAAAAGTGAAGATGCCCAAAGCTCTGTCGAGCACTGTCACTGTTGCCCAACTCGTCTTTTCTTTTCAGCTTACACAACACCAAAACAGGAAGACTTGTTGGCTTAAGGCAAAAGGGAGTCTTTTTAATGCTTACGCATAAATGGAGTTGTTGAAGACTCGGGAGAGGGCGTAGTTGATGTGACTGACCATGTGATCCAATTGGTCCTGGGTTTCCAATCTCAGCGAATAAGTCGTCTTGTCTGTATCGATTAGAACCTACAGGATGGAGATAAGATCGCGTTTGTCTTCATCTTTATTCGGTCTGAGCAGCAACAGGAAACGCGTGCGGCAACGGTACCTGATGCTCTGGATAAGTGTTCATTGCGCGGATTTCCAGGAAGTTGAACGTGACCTCCACCTGAAACAGAACGCATCATGGACGTGTTGTATCCAACGTCGTTGTTTTCCCAGCTGCTATATCCTTCACGCTTCCATTTTGATCCTAAATAAGGCATCGGCATCACCGCTACTTGCAAATGGGACACGATTGATTGCTGCTTTCATCCGGTGGCTGCCTGCTAGTTATTAGCGACTAAACCGCTCAGGTTTAAGTAGGCAGGCTGTGTCAACTCTGCTCGTGTTTTCATGCTTTCCAATTGCTCACTTGGCTGCTACTAGCTGAAACGATTCAACAGATTTCTCGCTTTTGACGACATACCACGCACAACGGCTTCCTACCCCACATTGCTCTGGAGATATCGTGAGGGGAGGAACTTGTCTGGTCCAAATAGCTTCATCTTTGGAAATGATGGCTGCCCATCAGCTGCACGTTTTGCTGTACATTTGATCAGCTTGTTACGATGACTTTCTCTTTACTGCCTACTCTTTCATTTTTTGGTGGATTCCGTTTATCTCCATTTGCAAACAAATGTTAGAAGGACTCCGATTGGCAAGAGTCGCGCACATTTCCGCCACGTCTGATGGAGTCGATATGCTCACATCTCGCAGGTCTGTCTCTGTGCGGTTCGGTCCCAAATGGGCCATGGCCCGGTACCGGTCCATGGACCGGTGGTTGGGGACCCCTGCTGTAGAAAACGCTCGGGAGGATAAAGAGCTGCTGAGTGAAGCGTCGCATATTTATAGGATTCCTTTCCGCCCAGATTGAACAACAAAAGCAACTTGTTCATTGCCAAAAATCTGACACAAACGCTTTAAACCAGTCATTGTAATCGCTATCTTCTCTGCCTCAAACAGCCACTACTACTGTATATCACTGCTGTGTGTGTGTGTGTGTGTGTGTGTGTGTGTGTGTGTGTGTGTGTGTGTGTGTGTGGGGGTGTGTGTGTGTGTGTGTGAAATATCAAGGTTGGAAAGTGATAGCCATAAAATTCAAGTAAGAGAGGAGTAACATTTACCTTTGTAGGCACTTTGACAGCCAAGAGATACAGTCTCCATGTTGCCAGGACCTGAGGGAAGAACACGTTCATTTACCGTCACAGGGCGCCGAATGTAAAATGCAAATCACAGCATTAAAAAAAAAAAAAAAACACATCTCGTATTCAGAGCAACACATGGCTTTTTTTTTTCCCAAATGACCTGTAAATCATGCTTAGCACTTGAGACGTTAGCTAATTCTGATCGCGCCTGCGTAGTACGTAAAATATTATGGCTAGTAATATTTATTGCGGCACACTGGGAAATATAACTGGGGTTCATTTGTGAGACAAAAACTCAGCAAATGGAGGACAAAAAGGACAAAGACAAGATAGGAATTATACAAAGAGTGTTTCCAGACTGAGAAATGTGCATTCTCCCTCTAAATTGAGAGCACTGGTACAGCAAAATTCTGATAAAGCAAAGCAGGCAACATTTGCATTAAGACACTGCCCTGCAAACGACATTTATTGATTGCTTGTCATCATCAAGCATGTTGTGTTTAATCATTACTATTGACATGTACTTCGCACGACTGGAGAATTACAGTTGAGTTCTACTGGAGTGGTTGCAGCACTGCATTAGAACCAATGCAAACTCAACTTCTGAACAAAATAAAATTTAAAAAATCATATATTTTTAAAATCATGTCCGTATCAATGCGCTGTCCATATCTATGTGACAAACAATAACAAGAACATCAACAACAACATGAATAATAATCATCTACATCTTGACAAGCTGAGTCCAATGTAAGCGCGCGATAAGAAAGGATCAAAAAGGAGCTCATCTGTGTAACACAGAGCAGGTAATATCATGGCACGGCCTTGCATGGCTTCATCTGCAATGGGGTCATTAATCTTCGTTGATGTAACGCGTGATGGCAGCAGAAAAATGAACTCAGAAACATTTGTAACCAATTTCAAAGATGAAACCAAACTAATTGGGGGATCCTTCATCAGGCCGCACGATAATGACCCAAAACAAGCTCACAAACAAAAACAAAAGGAGCTCGTCAGGGGCGAGAAGAGGAAGGTTTTAAAAATGGCAACTGACAAAGCGGAGATGAAAAGGAATACAGTGGCACCTCTACTTTATGAAATTAATTGGTTCTGGAAGAAATTTCTAAACTAGAACATTTTGTAAGTAGAGACGCATTTTCCATGTAAATGCCCTAATTCGTTCCAAGCCCCCCCAAAATTTAGACGTAAATGTTTCCTAAAGCATAAGAATATGTAACAAATACATGTTACAATTAGATTATTGCACAATAAATGAGCGTTGTGCATAATGTAAAAAGCAAAGAATAAAGATTAAGAACAATGATCATTTAACTTTTACCTGCGTCCTCATCGTTTTTTTTTTTGCCATCTTTAATTCATGTTTTGTAAAGAACCGATCCAAGGACGTTTGCTTTTGTTGGCTTTTAACAATCCTTCAAAAATGTCCAAGGCAAACATCAGCAGGGTGAGCGATCGCCCGACTGGTGAACACTTTTTCTGGGAGATTCACATTTACGTAAAACAATCGGAACACCTCATGGCCGGAGGGGCGAATGACGAGGACGCCGCAGACACATATCTATCGAATTATCTATCTACACGCACAGATACATTCGGTAGAAGTCCCTCTTAGCCAATGGGATGCCAGGATGATGCTCGGTAATAGCCAATGGCAGAGCAACTCTAAGTATGTTCAAGCATCAGGAAAAACGGTTTTACCTCATCCCGTTATGACCAACTCTGATTTCTCAAGTCACAGCAGACTGACTGTATTTCTACGTTCTGCCCAAATCGTGACCTAATTGACAATGCAAAACTTGCACGCAATAAATGCCGTGGCATCGCGACACGGACTTTGTCTGGTCGACATGTTGAGTGTATCCACTCTCCTCAATGTGTTGACTGTAAAACCCTCGCATCGTGCCCTCTTGTCATTCCGCAGATTTCTCTCTTCATCTCCATGGAAATTTGTTTACTGACGCCACCCTTCTCCCTAATCCCTAATCCCATCCATCTCCGAATGTGTTCCAGTGCTCTGTCTGCATCTCATCCAGCCCCTACCGTCCTACGGTCTCGCTTTCTCTCGACTCCCTCCCTCTCCTTTCCGAGCTCCAGTATTTCTATTCTTTTTCTGCTCTGTCGCTTTCAATTCCTCAAGGCCTCCCTGGGCCTGAATGGTTAATGGCGCCCTGCTGAGGGGCGCTAAGGAGAAGAAAGAAAACGAAACGTACAAAGCGAGCGAGTAAGACAGGGTGGGAGAAAGAGATTTGCATCCTGATAATACAGTCCTCTTCGTCTCTTCCACTTCTACTACCGAGGACACCAGAAGCCGACTTCTTATTCATCTCTGTACATCCAAAGGAAGCTCAAGCAACGAGTTGGGGGGGGGGGGAGCAAAGAGTGGACATTAGAAAGAGACACAAAGTGTCCTTTCTATGACAACAGTGCACCACTGAGCCTTTGCAGGAAACTACTGGTCCAATCCCAGCGTCAGTTTAAAAGCAGGAGGAAGCATATGCCTCGCAACGACAACGAGAGAGCGTCAGGGCATCGACTTCCTTCAAAGACAATCTGGCAGGTCTCATCATATGAATAATTCAGGCCTTCAGATGTCTTCAGTTTGATCAGCTGTATGCTGAACAAGAACATATACGCAGCAATTGTCCTTTTTAGGCATAGCCTTAAATTAGGATTAAGGTTTCTTTTTCCAGATTATTGTCTTTTTTTTTTTTTCGGGTGAAGGGAAATCTCTTACCTGGATTACTTCCGCCTTCATTGGATCTGTCAATACTTTTTGGTGAGGTGTCTTAAAAACAGCGCTATATGGTTAAAAACCGCTGTTGACGTCCAACAATGTACGAGTCGGTCAGTAATGTGGCAAGGCAACGAAGCGGAATCCCGCGCTGTACATTTTGTTCATAAGCAAGGTCGCGGCGGCAATTAGCTTCCCGGGCTTCGTTGTAAACAAAAGCCCGTTCACGATTTTGTGGGGAACAATCTGGTCGTTATGATGAGGTTTACGTTATCAAGGTGTTTATTGGAAGCAAAATCGGCAAATGGAAAATGAATGACGTGAAATCGGGACTTTGAAATGTGAACGTTATAAACGGTGCCGATCTTTGCATCCAAAAATTGATCCGATTGGATTTGTGTCCTGAGACCTTTGTCATGAAGTGCATTAAGACTGCATAAATCTCTCATGAGAAACCGAAAGGCGTTTTTCTCGAGCAATAAAAATCCATCGATAGAGCATCAAGCCATAAAGAAGAATCACAGCCGTTACCATTCATCATCCCAAAGAGCAAATGTGGCCACCGCTTTCTATTCAATATCACTTCCCATGCGGCCACGTTGAATTTGCTTTTTCGCTTTGAATACTTTCAGTTGTGCAAAAAGAAATTCTGCTACATTCAGTTTTTTTCCATTTGACTTTTTGAGCCACCATCCTCAGTCAGACGGGCCACGCCAATGTCTGCGTAGGACAATAAAGACGACGGTCGCCGAGGGTGGCGAGAGATAACAGTCGCGCCCTTGCTGAGATTGCACCAGTTTAAAGAAGCGGTCGGCCCCAAAGCGAAACGGCAAGGCGGTGTTGGGAGTGCAAGTACAAGCTGTAAACGGAAATAATGGTTCCCTCTCGTGTGTGCGCGTTGCAGCCATTTGAGGGCAGGGGTTGGGGTGCGGGGGTGGCAATATTAATCATGAGCCGTCAGCTTCGGCTTCTTGAACAAAGTACTTCAAAGGACACGTTGCAAATCGCAGTAGGCGTCTGCGGGGCCCCGGACGATGCGGCCAAGCCTCTGACGCAACGCGCTGCGGATCAGAGCCACATTTGGTCACCGGTGGTATTCGTCGCTCAACCGCAAGGGCAATTCCAACACACACGTTGTCGACAAAGCGCAACAGAGGGAGCAAACGGACATCGCCACTTGCTTTGGTGAAGCGTGCTCGCTCGGCGATGAAGGCGCGCCTCTCGTGCAGCTGTAAAGAGGCAACATGAGCTAGCCTTTAGCTATTGCGCTCCGCTTTCTCTCCGACAAACGCGCTTTGCGTCCATTGCCGAAGAAAAGCTTGCCTCCTGACGGCACATCCCTGCTGATTGTTTTGTCTGTCACTCTGTCCCACAGTGGCCTTTGAAAGCAGAGCTGCCCCAGGTCCCGTGTTCAAAGTGGACTTTAGAGTGGTTGGAAGAGCGCAGAATGAAAGTGAGTGAGAGGACGGAAAGGTGCAAGGTCACAATTTGCGTCTTAGTCCTCAAATAACGACCCTGTGCTTCAAATGGCTCGAAAAAGCACTTGCTTGAACAACAATCATTATAAAACATTTTAAACTGCGGACCAATAATAGCAGCACCTCATTTCGAAGGACCAGCCTGGTCACAAGCGAATGAACCGGGGCTCAACTCCGCCGAAAAACTGCTCGACCAGTGGCGAGTAGGTCTTTCTTTATGAGCTGGAACATAGTCACGAGACTGCAACAAGATGACAAAAGCATTTGACCTTGTGAAGGCGGAGCATTACAGATCTGTGCCCAGTAATTCACAAACTATCTTTGGGATATTGTGTCATGAAGACGTCAGCACAATTCAGAATCGCGCACTCACAGGCAGATAACGAGATGTGCGTGGTTGTTTCAATACACACTTGACGGGTGGGAAGGCCCTCCCTCGAGAGATCCAAACATTTGTACAAAGGCAATTAAAAACATCAATCTTCCATGATAAGTCCCCATTAAAAAAAAAATGGCACATAAGAAAAAGGACTGCGAGAGCAAGTTCGATGAATGCGTGCGTTTCAACAATTGAGGCAAAAGTGCGACATGGTTTACAGGTGCAGGAACGAGGGCTGACAAATGGATCGGCTTCAGAGCATGCCAGGAAATAGAGTGTGGATGAGGGCTCAAAAATGAGCAAGGGGCCGAAGAGAAGCCAGGAGGAGAATATCCAAGTGAGGAAACCAGAAGAAAGGAAATTAAAATGTCTGAAGGAGAGAAGATGGAATACTTGGTGTGTATTGCTCGCACCGCAGGGCAACGCTTATTTGTCTCCTCATGGGGGGGAGAGGAGAGAAGGTCAGCAGTCACACTTCATAGACTCGCCGCCACGGGCTACCAACATGTGCTATGTTCGTCAAGTACGAAAGCCCAAGTTCTAATTACAGAACGGAGGGTTGAGATCACGCACTGTCAGATGGTCAATGCCGACAGTCACCGAGTGATTCCACGCAGCGCAGCGTGCAAAGAGGAAGTGGTCATACGCACCGCGACACAAGCGTATGACACCGAAATATGGAGTGTTGACAGAATGCTGCAAACATGACGATGGAGCATTCTGCCGCGAGCGCGAGTTGCCTCTGATTTTATTGCTCAGTACTCAGTATTTCTTTCACAGCTCAACGACTTGAGCAAAAACTTGTTTTTCCACCATCAAGGTGCCAACTTGCTTGTAGAATTCTTTTTTTTGCCTTTGTTTCATACCTCCCACGGCTCGAAAGCAAAAAGGCTTCCAAATCCAGGCCGAGTGCTTGCCTGACTTGGAGCCTTTCTATCTCAAAAGATTTTGCCTTCCCATCATTTTGGTCAATGGCACCCCTTGCTTCATCGCATTTTTGGAGCTATTATTCCGGTACAGCCTCTGAATTGCTGTGCGGATAGTCGTTTTAGTTCTCTTCGCGACATTCTGAATGGCTGTCTCGAATGTAGCCCAGATCTGCGCAAAGAGTCTCATTAAGTCGACATCTTCCCTCAGCTTTACAATTCTTGTTTTGCACGAGGCTCTCTCGTTGACACCTTTAATGGGGATAACTGAGGCCCTGAAAAACAAAACCATCTGAAATTGAGCGTATGCAAAAGGGGCTGCCACAAAACACTATTTTGCTAGTCGACGAGTCACCAATAAGAGTCCCGATTAGTCGATGAATCGAATCATATGGAAATTCCAGCATATCGCAAGCGGCATATTTTACATCGATATAGACAAGCGCATTTTCCAAGTGACGATTGAAATTGGACTTCGCAAGACCACAAACTGGGCAGGAACTGTCTTTGCATTCGACACCACAAACTTAACCTCAAACCACAGCAATGCTGGAGCCTCACTAGAGGGACATCGTTGGAAGCATTGAGCGTAAAAAAAGAAAAAAAAAAAAAAAAGTCTGATGCACTCGAGTGTGTTCAGCACCGTCAAACAGGGAAAGTCTCTTGCACTAATGGGCCCACTATTAGTTAGGAGCCGCACTGGATAAAACCGAGCGACCAATCAGGACAAATAAGTGGCGGAAGGGCCAAATCAACAACTGGGGCATCGCAACGTATCAGAAATGTCATCCCTACTTGCTCTGAAGCCATTTTCAGCTCTTTTTCCATCCTTGTGCTGCATCGCAACCTCTCGTCTAACACCTCCCCCCCCCCGCCTTTGAAGAAATACTTTGTTCTCCAAATTGTCTTTCATCCATAAATAGGGTGCTCTAATGATGAGGCTACCAATGTAGGAAGGTTTGGGGCACTGAACCGTGTGTGTGTGTGTGTGTGTGTGTGTGTGTGTGTGTGTGTGTGTGTGTGTCTACACTGAATGATGGAAGCATGCATGTTGATGCAGCTCCAACAGATTGCCTTGG
>CAAKHF010016092.1:9208-20982 GCA_901007745.1 Hippocampus kuda
CACAGTTTTTGGGGGGGGGGGGGGGATTTTCAGTAGTCTTATACCAATACACCTTTTCAGGATTTTACATCAATCTTATCTGAAACTTTACAGGGCTTATTTTCACCAATGCGGCTTTTGCGTTTTCATTTGGTGGCCTTTTCGAGATTTTTGATAGTGTACGACTCTGATCTGTTTTCGATTTTGTGAATTTATTGGGGTTGACGTGAACTGTCACTTTAAAAGATTAAGACGGTTTTACATACATTCCCCCATCCAAATACTAAAAACTGTCACACTTTCGGGGTGTTTATTTCGATGGTGACTCTTTGCGTGGAACGACGAACGTCGTCGCATTCAACGACAGCTAAGATGATGGCCTCGCAGCAGACGCCACGGCAAGGCCCCCGCGGGTCGCCGCAGCCTGTCATTGTCACCAAATGTGTTGACACTCGAGGAGGGAAGTGTTTTTGTCAGCGGCTGAGGCGTTGTTGAAAATCAGCGACGAGTGCGAAGCGTGAGGTTCAAATGCTGTTTACGCTTCCTGTGAGCAGAAGCTCTGTAGGCAGCCGCGTCTGTATGTGAACGGACATGACGATTGGATTTTTTTGTTTTTTTTAATCTTCTCGCCATTGAATTGTCAGCGTATCTGTCAGAGCCGGTTATTTTTCTTCTCGGCAGATCGGCAAACACGTAAATAGACACGTTGGTGGGATGGAATCTTATTTAGCCGGATGAACAAAACATCCAAGCGCCGTACAAGAAAACGAACATCTCTTTGTAGTTGCGGCTAACGCAGCAAATTTGATGTCATAAATCTCGACAGCAAACTTCCTGTATAAACACCGAGGCCAAAGTGCTGAAAACGCACTGGACTAATTAGGAGCTGAATATCGAAAGCCGGCTACAGGCATACCAATGTTTTTTTTTTTTTTTTATATTAATGTGCTGACTGCTCTTATAGTGAGCAGTTTACTGCCTTTCAGCACAAACAACCATTATCTGTATCTGTCGTAGTACCAGAACTGAACTGTGGGCGGCAGCACAGGGCATGCACACTGCCAGGAAATGCGCTGAAGAAAGAGTAGTAGAAGAAGAAATAGAATTTTAAGCTAAGCGAAGATAACCGCCACTCCTCTATTGTGTCCCCGTTTCAAATCGCAAGTCATCTTAAGTGAGACGAAACTGCTCAAGTCAACTTTCAGTGAGTTTTGTTTTTATGTATATTTCATTTTAGAGTTGTGAATATCAAAGTTTGGCTCACTCTAATGATATGTAAGGGATTGCAGACCCCCCCCCCCCCCTCAATATTTAAGCGCAGTGTTCATGTGAAGTGGCTTATTTACATTAAGTATACCTCGGTTTGTTTATTGAACACGTCTGCTCACAATGGAAAGCAACAAGGAAGGCGAGAGGAGTCAAATGGTGCATTCAAATGCGCTCAGTTTGTTCGAGAACCGAAATTTGTTCGTCATCCGAGGCATAAAAAAACTCAAAATTTTTGGTCGAGAAAACCGAATTTGTGGAGAACCTAGACGTTCGAAAACCGAGGTTTGACTGAAAATGTTTTTCATTTTCATTTTGGATGAACACACGACACGAGTGTACTTTAATGGCGGGCATAACGGTGGTAACTTTTGAGAGCAAAGCATTTTTTGAGGTGATCCTTGATGTAAAAAAAGTTATTTTCAGGCATTTCCCTAAAAGTCGGAACGCTGAAATCGGATTTTGTGTGAGTGCGTGCGGAAAATTAGAGTTGGTATAACATATCGCTTCCTGATGACTATCTTATGTAATCATGTGTTAACACAGAAAGCGACCAGGAGATGGACGAGATAACGGGAGAGGTAAAGGGGGGTGGGCGAAGAGGAGGAGGTGAGACAGAGACAAAGTGAGAGAGAGAAAAAGAGAGAGGAAGGCGGGGCTTGAACGGCGATTGACGCGGGAGGCAGCCAATGAGGAGCCGGGGAAGCCTCCGGTTGGACTCGCTCGTCCCGCAGCCGCCGTCCGCGCGCACACACGCGGGGGAAGCGAGCGCGCACGCAGGCGTAGGACCACCACGAACATGAAAGTGATGGGCAAAACCCCGGGGGGGCATTTTGTGTCTTTTTAGGCGGGAGCTCGGCCAGGTGAGTTTGTCATTTTAAAAAAAATATTTCTCTTTATTATTTCCCGGGCACTTCACTATTTAAAAGCTGCAAGTTTTAATGCATGCGTGGGGATGAAACGGAAGATGTGACGAGGGGACAACTTGAGGATGAGGAAGGAGGACAGTGGGCTCTTTTCCTACCTCACCATGAAGAGGAAAGGCAAACGCTCCCCTTCTTCATCCTCTGTGTGCGCGCGCGCTCGTATGTCCGAAACGCAGCGAATGGAGGTGCGCTGGTTGGGTGACCGCTTGGTTGCTTGTGCGCGTGCACGTCGGGAGTTGGAGGACGTCCCACGCCACGTACCAAAATTGACACGTAATTTGCTACATGGAACCCAAGAAGAAAAAGAGTGAGGGAGTGAGTGAATGAATGCTGCAGCCGCCACTGCAAAGGAGAGCACGCCTCGGTGTGTGTCTGTGTGCGCGTGTGTGTGTGTGTGTGTGTGTGTGTGTGTGTGTGTGTGTGTGTGTGTGTGTGTGTGTGTGTGTGTGTGTGTGTGTGTCGATGAGCCTAAACCCTTTAACATCAACCTAAACACGACTGTGCATTCATGCTTGAGTCCCATCTGATCCCTTAAGACTCGCTGTTTGAAGTGTCTGCTTGAAAAGGCGGATCTGAATACTGTGAAATCCACAGCAACTCGGCAAACAGTGATTACAGACTGATTAATGAGCCACACTACACACAAACACACTTATACTGTACACACACTCCTTATGCATGACTTGTTAGGCCTGAAATAGATAGCGCTGGAGTCAAAACAGCGTGTTTGTGCCACTTCTGGTGCTGGAAACGTGAACTTATGAATGATATTTTCATATTTTTCTCCACAGTCTCTGCAGAAATCCTCAAAAGCAGTCTGACCACCATGGAGCGTCACATCGTGAGGCTGGAAAACGACATTGAGAACTTCCCTAAAAGTGACGACCCGCAGGATAAGTTTGTGGAAAAAATGTCGATATCCTTTTTCTGTTGCTTTTATAGTTTGCGTCCTTATAGAGATGCACAACGTGTAGAATATGAGGTCACGCTATGCATTGGCGCCGCCAAGGTATGCTGTGTTTGTGTTCTCGCCGGTAAGCACTTAAAGTCACTTGGTGTGATAGGTGGCACCCCGGGGACCGTAAGAGAATGGATCTGGCTGCCTTGCTGTGAGATGTTGATCGGATCGCCCTCCTCACTTCTTCCCCGGTTCCCTCGAGTGAAATCATGCCTGCAGCTATTTTTACTGCAGTCTGCCATGCCTGGCTGTCCCCCCGGGGACTCTTTAATGGTGGCTCCAGACCCTCACACCAACTTATCTATCTCCCCTCCCTGATTTCATCTTCTGACCCGGCCGCATGACCGCCTTCTCTCATGGCACCTGTCCTCTTTCAATATCTCCGCCACAATAGAATTAGCCTCGTCTTGAATAAGCTTTACTTCAACGGAATTCGTTTTTGGCCATTGATAGTGCAGCAGTTCCCTGCGCTGACTTTCATGCAGCCAGCTTAGGATGTGTGAAGTTGAGATGTCTGTCTCCACATCAGGCTTTAGCCGGGAAATAAGAGGCAGGAAATTGACATGTGGACGATAAATGGCTCGATGTACTGTATCGGGTGGATCACTTACTTGGAAGCATCACTTGCTAAGTATTGATCTTGTTGCAAGTTTCCCAATTCACCTTGTTGCCACCTTCGCCACTTAAATACTGTTGCTTAGTCAACCAAGAACTAAAAAGCAAATGGTTCTTGCCTTTTCAAAGGAAAATAGCTCACCTCATGGGCCGCTTGTTAGTAGCCTTTGGTTAGTCACATAATGTGAGTGTTTATGTTGACGAGTTGACATTATTTTACAGCTAATGCCCTGGAGCACACACATATATGCTTGTTGATTTCCAAAACAGTCATCTGGCTCGGTAGACAACCACATTAGGAGTACCCCCCCAAAAAAAAAAAAACATTTTAGGGATCTCGTCAATCCATCCATCCATCCACTGTGTATCTGGTTTATCTTCACTTGGGTCATAGGTGAGCTGGAACCTATCCCAGCTGACTGGGTGAAAGGCCGGGTACATCCTGGACTGGTTGCCAGCCAATCACAGGACATTGTAGTCTATATGTTAAAAAATGCAGCCTGTAATCAATTTACGGACTGAGCAGTGATTTATATAGTTTTTTTGCCCTTGACTTTTGAACACAACTAGCGATGCAGTTTTTTTTTTTTTTTTTAACATTTCTGCTACTTGCTTTCATCATTAAGGATTTTATGACCACAATTCTGACAACATTCCAGTTCCAACAGCAATGGTTATAAAGTCTCTATCCATTTGAATATCATGTTGGAATTTAGCAAAGTAAATATTTTATTTTTAAATAAGAAGCCTGTTGATTGTGCTTGGCTAGGATATGGGGTTCTTTTGATCGTCATATTTAAAAAGATTTCACGTTTTCCAGGTCACCCTGCATATGGAAAATGTTAAATAAAAAATAAAATGCATCACTGAATTCAACAGAGCGCCGCCCAGAAAGTGTCTGACCTCCATTGCCAGCATCTCAGCGGTGTGTCAAATGGGTGAATTGGTGAGTACTTGTGTATATACACTTAGGGCTTGGCTCAAATATTTATTTATGCAATTAAAAGCACTGAGGAAAAAGACCTGCTTCCTCCCTGGCGGTGCTCTGCGTGGAGTGCAGAAAGCAGGCGGGAAAGCGTTCCTGCACCCTTGATGTTGGTATTGATTCTGTGGCTCTCGTTGGAGAACTGAAGGTTTGATTGAGAGGACCCCGAGAAGTGTAGATGTACTGCAGCACGGCTGTCCCTCACTGTCTGGAGTTGCTCCCTCGAGAGTAATGGCGAGGGGTTGTCTGGTCGTGACCTAAAAGAGTCCATCCGCTTTCCCTTCGATTCTTTCCCAACCTTCCGTGGTTGACTTGGGCTGTGATTGCCAGTAAGAAATTGCCTTGCTTCCAAATGTTGGCCCGAATTCCAAACCGTATGTCTTTAGAGGCATTCGATTGTAGTTTAATTGCGGTTCTTATTGTGTTATTCTGTTGCAATCCTGACAAATTGGCACGCGAGACTGCAGTCAAGAGATGAAAGTGCATGCCTGTTCTCTCACTTAGCTTCCTGGAGTGTGTCATTTACATATTATCACCTGTGTATAAAAACAACAGAAAAGCAAGCATGCAATTATCACTTGAGCTGAAACGAATCTGCTTTCTCTTTCTACTGAATGTTTTGAATTTGTTGCTGTGTCGTTTATGCTGTTGGGGGGAGAAAAAAAAATGCAGGTTTATTCTTCCGTCTAATTTGTTGGAATGCTCGCATGTCTGTCGAGACTGCCACTCAAGACAATAACTTACATCTGTAGAGGAATGATGCAGGACCAATTGTTTGCAATTTTCTAACAAAACAGTCTCGTAAGGTTTTGTTGTTAAGATGAATATGAAGACATTTTGTTCCATTTGCACGGATGTTCAAATTGAAAGGCTGAGTCAAGGATCTCGAAATCCGTGTCCTGGAGCATTGCCTTAAGGATGAAATGGCCCGATTTCAAAAGCTGTCACTCAAGATACTGTGTAATTGGAATGTATCATTTAAAAGCTGTTTTTGAAAATGTTTTGTTAATATTTCATATCCCGATGACTTACAAATACAAAGCATTGCATAACATATTTTCATCGGGTTGCGTCTCAATTTATAATAAGCCACATTTAAATGACTGGCATGTTAACAAAAAAATTAAAGATAGCACACATATAAGAACAAACATTTTGTACAGTTCTAAAAAGGATTCTTGGAACTTTATCATATACTTTGTATCATAATTGGATTGAATCGTGTTAATTGGATGATCATAATTGGAGCATACTTGGAGCATTTACTTCATATTTTGATAAATACATATCATATTGCAATTGAAATGAATTGCATCATAAATGTGCCTTTGCATGTGTGTGAGTGTGTGTATGTGTGTGTGTGTGTGTGTGTGTGTGTGTGTGTGTGCGCGCGCGCGCGCGTGTGTTTTGAAAGTGAACTTTCTTAACTTATCAAATCAGAAAATCTGAGTTGGGTCTTGACCGTATTGTGTTAAAAAAAATGGATAGACTGAAGCAAAAAGAATCAAGCGGAGGTCAGTGGAAGCACTTCATTTGGCTTTAGTGATACATTTTTCTCTTTCCATTCCCGTAATATATGCAAATGACTGAATGGGCTGTTTATTCAGCAGTTTAGTGATCTTGATGAGCGAGAATAAATGGGTGCCCACGAAGGCTGTGGCGTTGAGCCACGACTCCCTGGAGAGCCCTATTTCACCGGGGAGGCTGTGATGACGAGGAGCAATGGCGGCTAAGAGGAGGACTCTCTATGCAAGAATATTAATGCTAGTTGGGGTGGCTCCATAGATATGATGCTGCGAGGGCTGACTGAGTCTTGATAGATTCAGATACATGTCTGATCCATCTTCAACGGCGAGGCTGAATGCACTCAGCCGGTCTCCTGCTATTTGCTTTAACATCTTATTTCCCTCAAGGCCAGAGTAACAGCACACCTTTCGCACTAGTTGCTACACATTGAGTGGCAAAAAGCTGTCTTCAGTGGCCAGTTTGGTGAACATTATGTGAGATTGGGTTCAAAAAAGGGTCTGTGCATTTTTCTTGCCCTGAACTATGGTACAGTACGAAAGTATTTGGGGCATGCTTCATGGACTTCCCACGTGGTGCAAATCAAAGTGGAAATATTTTTAATTGACTTACGTCACATCCAATTTACAAATTGAGATATCAATTTTTCGTGTCAGGATTCCCTGAATCAATACAGCACTGTTCTTAAGTGTTTGCTATTAGATGTAACAAACATTTGCAGACAACGTAGACATTTCAATTAAAGTAACACTTTTATGACATGCGGTGGTTTTGTGCTGGGATTTCATTTTCCAGTACATAGCGCTGCTTGCATATTCGTTGAGTTCTGAGTCATGTTGCTTTCCTTTAAAGTCCCACACAAATCTCAGAGGGTGACTTGCTTTTCCTTTGGCTTTGAGATGCTCATTCCAAAATGCGGACAAGCCTCTCTCGACCATGGATGTTGACAAGAAAACATGGGAAAAGGACAATAAACTAAACTAAAATAAAAGGTTACGTGAATTAATCGGACTCGTGTTCAAACTGGTAAGGCTGCACTGTCACCATGCTTGTTATCAAACGCAAGGTAGGATGTTTTATTGTAGATATAGTTTATGATTAGGAACCATTGGACTGTTCACGTTCTGCTTCGTGTCACTGTCACCATTCCTTTGTCTGCCGTGCAACTTACTCCGATTCACAGAAGCATCACAGCACCCTCTGGCCATCTGAGTGGATCGTCTCTGAGTTCACCAATGAGTGTCTTGTTAGGCTCTTGACATCGGGCCATATGTGACAGCTCCATTAGCCAGTGAAGGAAGCCAGATGATGGGCCCCATAGCCTGTAGCTCCCATGCGGTAGCAGAAGGTGTGGCACCGAAGCAACAAAAGTACACAAGGGACTCAGCCTGACGTTAACCCTTTGTTAGCGAGTCAACAATTGATCAAGGCTCCCCATGCCCTTTCAGTGCTGGAAGTTCTTTGGCGATCTGCATGTCCCCCTGCAGGCCAATATGCTTCACCCTCTGTCATAAGACAAGAGGTAAACAAAGATTATTGCGTTCGCTGTACAGTGACGACACTTCCACTGTCTCACGCGGTGTTTGATGGTGGATCCCAAAATTACAGTTCAAACCGTTCTAAAGTAAATCTTCCGGTGCTCGGTGAGATGAACTCTCTTTTGTGGCGTATTTATCTGGTTGGCCTCCAAATTCGACGACTTTTTGCATGCATTTAATTGCGGACGTTCCACTGTTCCTCTTTTGATGAAGGACCAATGCAGATGAGCACCACGAGTGTAACCATGAGTGAATCCACTCCTACACAGCTTGGTCTCTGCAGGCCAAGGCCTCTGATGATTATTTATGCTCCAGTCGGACTAAAAGACCTAGTGGCAGAAACACCAAAGTGCACCTCATGACTTCCCCAAAGGGCCTGGGCTTAGTGCGATGGTAATAGACAGAAGCCCAGCCACCCTCATTTGTCACAGGCTCCTGGGTTTGATGCAAAGCCCCCCTTGAGCACTTGTTGCTTAAGTCTAATCCTGCAGTAGACCAAGCATGTCGCTCTGCTCAGCCATCCCCACTCTCCGTCGTCATGGCTCATGATTTCGCTCTCATTTTATGTTTAAATGAAATCCCTTTCGTAGTTGAATGGCAGGGCCATTGTTGACCCATGCATTATTCCTTGGAAGGCAAGCGGGAGAAGAACGTGACTGGAGTTATTTGTCTAGTAAACACGAGCCATTGAGGATTTTGACAGAATTAGGTGGATCAAGTTAGTGCACCAGAATAGCTTAAAGCCTGAATGGCACTTATAAAAATGTGTCCTGATACCCATTCATATTGTTTCCAAATGTACTAGCAATACTGTATTTGTTCAAGTTGATTTTTGCAGTGGTGGAAGAGTAAATGAAGAAGCAGAAATTAATAGCCATCGTTGAAGATAGGATATTACAACTGCTTCGGTGACAATGGGCCCTAAGGGGAAATAACAAAGCGGTAATTGTTTTCTAAGACTGCTCTTTCAATGAAGAAAATGGAGATATGACAGGCAGTATTCACACTTTCTTTTTTTTTCAGGACTGTTCTCCTCTACATGATTAGATGAAGGATGTTTGATTTAAAATTAGATGTCCTGGCCAAATAAGGTGAAAAAGTGCATGGGAATAACGCTCATTAAATCATATTAAGTGTGTAATAATGAAGTGAACAACAACTTGGATTGCAGATAAAGGAAGGTTATTAAAGTATGAGTTCAGACAAGTAAAAGAAAAAAAAATATGTGATACAATATGGCCTGGAATTCCACCTTATAGCGGTTGTGCATCACCCTCAATGGAAGGGTGTCACTGTCGTGGGTTTTTGTGTCGCTTCAGATTGCTCGAACAGGTTCTCCCGACTGACAAGACCCTGAAATCGCTGGGTCCACCCCACGCTCTTACCCGCCGATGATAAAACTAATCTTATCGACTGCTTTTGCACACTTGGAAGCAATTAAGCGCTTCATTATGCAGATTAAGTGTACTAATTGCCTCATGTTATCAAATTGATTACAAGATACTGCTCTAAGGCCGACACGTGCGCCGCTTTCTTCCAAAGGAGCATCTTAAAGCGTGCCATTTATGAACAGATTAATGACGACGAATGACACTGTGAGCCGTGTCACCAGCGTGTCACTTCGCATTCGGCAAATTTTCCAGTGCAGGAGGGAAAAGATGGAATGAGATTGCTAATTAAAATGAATGCGTGACAGTCAGAAAGACTAACAATTACAAACGGCAATCTGATTGTAGTCAACAGGGGAGTCTCCATTAATAGGCAAAATGAGGATCATCAATCACCCAGAGGGGAGGAGCAGCACAGACTGTATCTTGTCAGAGTCGCTCAGTGTGGGGGCAGCAGCACGATGTGCATCCCAGGGACAGAGTCACGTTGAAAAATAACATGATTTTTCTTCTTTCTTTCTCTCCCCAACTCTGTTTTTCACAACACTAGCTTATCGGTGTGACAACCTTTGTTTTGTTTTTCTGTTGTTTTTTTTTTTTTTTTTGGGGGGGGGGGTGCTAACCCCCTCATTGTCACCGTTTTCAGCGAGAGGATTGGCCAGGATGCAGTTGTCAGTTCCCATTGTTGAGTTTGAAGCCTTCCGAAGATATTGTGTTCTGATGACATGTGCTGAAAGGCTTGTAACTCCATATGGCTGCGCTTGATTCAATGAAAGGTGCTGGCACTGCGTACCTTGTTGATATTGTTGTATTCATAAAACATGTCCCCTGCTTATGCAAATGCTGACAGCCATCTTTGCAGTCTTAAGTGACTGACTCGCGCTCTTTGTTGTGAAGTATTCAAATGACACAATCTGAAAGCGAGGCTGGGATATTGTAGCACTAGTGTCTTGATTGAGTCAAACACGTATGGGCTCTGACACCATCTCAGACTCTAAATCTATCGAGGTCAGGGGTGCCCATTATGTCGATCGCGATTGACCCGTAGCTCGCGGACTGGTCCCAATTCGAGGGTTGCAGAAGGAAAAAAACCCAACCCATAACATTTGTGTCTGTGTGAGTGTTACTAATATGATATACTGTATTTTTGTGTTGGTGCGCACTGCACCCTTAGCATTCTATCAGTCTCACTTTCACAAAAAGTAAAATAAAAAAGCAGGTCACCTTTGACCGACCGTGGCGCGTGACCTGCATCACCGGAAGTTGTTAGCCTTCAGCAGTCTGGGATGACAGCTTGCGATCAGAAATGTTGCGTTATATCTTTTTTTGTTGTTATTCTCATTCAATAGTTTGTTTCATGTACAATTCATCGAAGGAATTGGCAAAGAATGGAAATTTTAAAATGGTAAACGTGAGCTACGACCGTTCATATGCTGCAAAAGTGTGTCCAATGCCTCTGCGTCAGGTCTTGACTACGGTAGGCAGTGATTTGCTTTTCACTTTAATTTATTTTTCTGTTTCGTTAATCTTAGGGGCCGTGATGGCTGTTGCTCAATCAACGGTATCATTAAGGGCATGACAAAGATGAGCTAACTGACATTTCTGAAAGCAGTGGATACATCTCTGTCCTTGGCTGTTCGGTACAATAAGGCAATGCCATTATTTAAACATAATGGGACCAGTGTTTTCATCCCTGCATCTCTTTTTTTAATATTTCCAAATAGAAAATCACTTTGCCCAAAATCCAGGTGAGTCGAGCTG
The DNA here is from genome assembly GCA_901007745.1 of Hippocampus kuda. NCBI lineage: Eukaryota > Metazoa > Chordata > Actinopteri > Syngnathiformes > Syngnathidae > Hippocampus > Hippocampus kuda. The sequence continues at coordinate 20,149 of CAAKHF010016092.1, forward strand.
ACCTGATACTGTTCAATGGAAAAGCGACTTCCACACCCGAACGTACATTGATGGTGTGTCTAACCCCTGTCATTGCGCTGCAAGGAGGGTGGTGTGCCAGACACATCTTTTACCAGCAGCCGACCTTGAATTGACTTTCTGTGATGAAGATTTATGCTTGATCCCCGAGCTTTTTGTCTTTATTCCTTGTAGAATTCCATCCCAGTCTAAGAACACTTTTTGAAACTGCAGAGACCATAGTTCTCCTACTCCGTTCTTTTTTTACCACCCACATTTCTGATCCAACACACACACACATATCTATATCTATATCTATATCTATATCTATATCTATATATATATATATATATATATATATATATATATATGGATCATGGATCTTCCGAACCGCTTTATCCTCACTAGGGTCGCGGGGGGTGCTGGAGCCTATCCCAGCCGTCATCGGGCAGTAGGCGGGGGACACCCTGAATTGGTTGCCAGCCAATCGCAGGGCACACAGAGACAAACAACCATGCACGCCCACACTCACACCTAGGGACAATTTAGAGCGTTCAATCCGCCTGCCATGCATGTTTTTGGAATTTGGGAGGAAACCGGAGCACCCGGAGAAAACCCACGCAGGCCCGAGGAGAACATGCAAACTCCACACAGGGAGGCCAGAGCTGGAATCGAACCCGGTACCTCTGCACTGTGAAGTCGACGTGCTAACCACTGGACTACCGGGCCGTCTCGTTTTATTCATAAACTCTTTTTTGTTGTTGTTGTTGTTTTTGTGTTTATTTTGTCACTTTGTGTTTGTTGTTACATCGTGTGGACCTGATGTGGACTTTTTTC
>CAAKHF010016095.1:12517-31677 GCA_901007745.1 Hippocampus kuda
GCAGGTTTAAATGGCCGAACGTTAAGCGTTATCGTCGCTCATTAACCTCGACATCACCTTCATGGTCGGCTTCGTCGTTTCTTTACTGCGGACATCAGCGTCCTGCCCGACGAATTATTAACAGGCGCTATGGCAACAAGGCATCGATTTATGCCATGGGAAATGTAGTAATTAGTCTGTCTCTTTAAATATGTCTATTTAGCCCATTGGCATTGCCGCTTTGGACATTGAGGCAGATGGAGACATTCTTCCTACCGTCTTATCATTCCGGGTGTCAAAGTACCGCATCGAACCACGGCGGGAACATTTCGACAATATGAGCAACCCGATTAATTTGCGCATGTAAATGTAGCGGCTCGCATTTAAATAAAAGAGAGACGTAGACACTAAATGGCAATTGGCCGTTAAGACCTGTAGCAAAATGCATCAGTGTAGTTAATGCTCGCGAAGCTGCGAAGCAACCTAAATACTTTTCCAATCCGCCCTCTGTACACTCCTCGTCTCCGCTTTTTTTCGTTCTCGGCATCAACGTGTCAAAGTGCATAGGAACGCTTTCACTTGGTTATGGAAAAAAATCTTTCAGCGTTGCGCTGTTTTGGAGCAAACCACAGGTAGGGTTCACTCACCATGACGTTAGCATTATTGACTGATTTGGCGAGATGACTTATGTTTGGCACTTGTGACTCATAAATAAGCAAGATTTGGATCTCATGAGATGGGTGCTGTGAATCCCTTTGAAGGAGCGACAAGTGAAAATGTAGACTGCTATGTTAGCATCTCACACTAGCCTCCAACTTGTTAGCTGCCGCGTTTGTCACTTTTGATCTCATGCAAATCGAGATTTTAATTGGAATCTTACGTGACTAGCGTCGTGGATTTGATTCAATCGATTTGTGCTATTTTACACAAAGGAGGGAGCACTGAGTGAAAATTTCGACTGTTGCGTTAGCATTTTATGCTAGCAACCAACTAGTTAGCGGCCACATAGTTGTCACTTGTGATCTCAAGCAAAGAAAGATTTTAATTAGTGTCTTACGTGACGAGTGTTGTGATTCTCAGTCAATCAGTTGGTGCTGTTTGACATGAAGGAGCACCAAGAGAAAATGAAGACTGTTATTGTTAGCATCTTCTTTTAGCCGCCAACTAGTTAGCTGCCGTATACTTGTCATTTGAAAACAAAAAGGTAGGACAGATTTAGATTTGGATCTTTGTGTCTTGAATCCTTTTGTAATGTTTGAAGAAAAAAAAAAAGAAAAAAGGAGCCCGGACGGACGTAAATCGCTACATTAGCATTTACCGCTAGCTGCCAGCAATATCTATTGGTCCCATCTGTCTTGTGTGCGTTATGTGTTCTGTATCATTAATAAGTCCTTGTATATGTAGTATAATAATTACATGTTCACGTTTAACGCAAATGCATGGTTGACAAGTTTCGGCCGGATGAACGAATGGAAGAGCGACAACCTCGACAGATTAAATTATCTTTACAATTATCGTAATGAGCTGGAAATACAGCCAAGGCTCATTTCCCTTCACCTGGGAGGAAAGATGGGCTGCGGGTTTTTAATCTGATCGGCTGCGAGTTGGTCCACTTTTAATAGTATCGCTTATTGGACAGCAGTCAAGGCCTGTAATCAGACGTGTTGTCAATTAACAGTACCAGTGGCTCGGGCAGGCCATCACAGGCTCTTTTATCGCACACTTGGCTCCAACTTCAAGGGTACGATTAAGAGGGGGCGACACGTGGGCGGCCACACGACAAGTCCATATGTCGTGAGACAGTTGGTGTGCTTCATATGCGGGCATAATCCCTGCCCTGGTGCGGGCTCCAAGCTCAAAAGGAAAGAGCGGTTGCCGTCTTGTCAAATTTCAAACAAAGTACTTCCTGCAAATGGATGAAAAAGGCTTTGGAGTAGGTTATAACCGCCTAAATGCGAGAGGAGTCTCGTGGTGATTTTACATTAGGGGAAAATGAGAAAGTGCACAATAAGGCATTTAACTGAAAAATATGACTTAATAAACTTCGTTTTATTATATATTTTTTTCTCTACAAAATAAAACCTCATCACTCCTTAAATCTCTAACGTGAAGCTGAGCAGTAGCTTCAGCTGCGGCACTGGAAATTGAAGCACATCCCGAATTCTTACTCTAAAAGCAATCCTCTAAAACTTGCATCCCAAACGCTAACTACAAACCAGAAGACCAACCCAAAGAACAAAATTTAAGTCCAACCTAAAGCACACATCCCAATCCTAACCCCAAACCTGAAGAACCCTAAACATAACCCCAAATCTGCATCCAAACCCTGAAACCAAACACTAAACCAGAACACCAACCCAAACTCCAAACCAAAAAAAACATCTCAAATTCCAAACCCTAAACCCAACCCAAACCCGGAACAACAACCATTACCACATAGCCCCAACCATAACCTTAATCGTGAACCCCAACCACAAAACACTATCCTCAACGTAACCCCAAAACTGAAAATCAACCCTAAAACCGACCCGAAGACCAACTGCAACCCTAACCCTAAACTTTAAAATGAACCCTGAACCTTGAGACCCTAAACCTCATCCCCAACGCAAACCAGAAGACCCACTTTAACCCCCCTTCCCAAGTGTTTAATCACCCCTTGGCTTTTTCAAATCTGCCTAGCAACAAGTAGTGTGCATCAGGTGATCAAGACAATTTACAAATGCAAGATTGTGGATGACCACAATGTATCGTCCAAGTTGACGATACCGTCTGTACGAACACGATTTCAAGTCTGTAATACTCAAGTGTCTTACAACGAGCCCTTTTGCGCAAACGTCGTCCACGGTGGTGATATTGAAGTCTGGATTTAGTGGGCTCAGTCCCAACTGAAAGCCCGTGTATCAAACTGATGGATCGTGCTGTTGGACGATTTATGCAGTTTCCCTGATACAGCCTCGTTTCTTTTTTTGTTTTGTTTTGTTTTGCTTGACCAATTTCTCCCATATAAAAAGAAGAAGCGGCGCCGCTCGAGTCAGTGGCGTGCGAGTGGGCGACGCAATGATGGATGCCGACCGATGCCGAGGTTTTCCCACCTTGTCGATGATGACGCATAAAAAATAAATAAATAAAAAGTTCACACTCCGACGCGCGCTCGCGCGCTTGCCTTTCATACCTCCCACATTCGCGAGCGTTCAGCCACTTTTCAAAGCTTGCACGGCGGCACGGTCTGTATGCTTCACGTCCGTCCGTCCGTCCTCCATATTTCTACCTCCTCTTCGTGCATTTTTATCCCTCTGCAGTGCCAGTCTCTTAACGGGTCTCTATTGATCGTTCCGTTTCCTCTTTATCCTTAATCAAAAGGCCGGGAAACTCTGTTGTTTAATTTATGAGTCGCTACGAGAGGCCCACTCTCCCGGGCTCCCGCAGAACCAGCTCTTATTCATAATTAATAAAGAACGGCTAATTATCTGAGCGCGGAGCCCTCGCAACGTGCTCGTCCTATATAGATGGAAGAGAGGGAGGCAAAAAAAAAAAGAAGGGGGGGGGGATTGGGGAAAAGAGTTTTGGAGGGGGGAAGGGCACCTGCGGTTGGTCCTATTTCACCATCGCCATCACAATGCACACTTCCTCAGCTGCTTTTCATCTTGGACGGGCCGAGGGGACACGGAGGGAGGAGCGCCACCGAGCGACAAGCAGAGGAAACGGGACGCATTTGAGACGGAATGATACATTCGCGGCTCACGTTATTTGTTTATGGCCGCCAAACGCGCCGCCAAACACCTCGACCGTAAACCGCGCAAATGGTCCTGAAGTGTTTCATATCCTGTTGTGGTTTCTTCAACAGGTGGGTGGCTCCAGTTGGAATGGAAAGAGCAGATGTGGGCCTGCTTGTACGGTTACTATGAGCATTTTCATTGAGAAAATTTGGGGATGGGGATCAAACCCCCACAAAACACACCATTTTTTTTGGTTTGTTTTTTATAATTACCTACATCAATACAGTAGTGCCTTGACTTACAAGTCCAATTCATTCCATAATTATGTTCACAACTCAAGACACTTGCATCTCAAATATCATTCCCCATTGAAATGAATGAAAATGCCATCAATCTGTTCTAGCCTCCTAAAAAAATGTCGAATCCTTGATGTAATGTTGACGTATTAGGGTTGAGGCGACAAATTTTAAATTGGGCAATTTGGCGAATATTTCAAGTTTGGCTGTTTCACAACAAATAAGAGTTCACAGAACTGTCGTCTCTTGTACTGGTCCGGCAACTTTATTGCAAACACAACTCGGCAAACCATTATACCTCCAAGTATTGAGACTGTCATCCAAGTAAGAACGTGCATGAATAGAGACTGGGAATGAGCTTTGGTTGTTGTGTGTGGGGAAAAGATTTCCATGAGGCAAAACTGGGACGCTTGAAATCTTTAATTGCCTGCAAAGATGGCGTGTGTAAATCAATAATGCAAGTAGAAACAAACAAAGTCACATGCATGTTGTATAAACTTCAGATCCACCTCCTTAATTGGTCTCTTATGCGTGTTTTACAGCAACAGATGCATCTGTTTATCTTATTGAAGGTTATTAGAATAGTGCACTTTGGCTTCACATAAACAAAATAATGAACAAAATGAAAAACGATTCCAAAACGTGATAGTACCTGAATACGGCCCACAAATGTGTTTTCTGCATTGGACCTAATCCCTCACTTTAAAGCTCTTTCAGTCTATTTTTCTCAGGGAATTGTTGTTTCTCTGTTATTAAAAAAAAATGTCACATACACACCAACATTTCTTTTTTCAATCGCCATTCACACAAAGCTGCGAAAACGGTCTTCAATATCGTGCCGCTACCTCACATCGACTGCTTGTCTTGAGTCTGCCAGGCAACAACAGCAGCAACTATTTCCAAATGAACACTCGTTAAACCTCTTGAACCTGGAAGAAGGCACGCCGATTCTTTTGAAGAAGAAGAAGAAGAAACCGAGAATGAAAAAAGGAAGGAAGACAAGTAGAAGGAGAAGAAGATGGAGAAGGAAGGGGGAAAAGGATAGCTATCTATCTAGCGAGCGAGCTAGTTAGAGAGCTAGCTAGCTAGCTAGCTAGCTAGATAGATCAAGCTGTCAGCTCCAAATACTGATTGATCCACTGACTGAAAAGGCAGTAGAATTCACAGGTGGAGGGGGGCGATGGGGTAAATGTTCAACAACAGTGAAAAAAAGAGCCCCAGTGTTTGGCCCATGTTGAGAGCTCAAGTACTTTAGCAGCAACACAGCATTTGTTCTGGGAGCAAAAAAAAAAACCCATCTCGGCTGGGTTTCCTCGACGGGATCCAAAAATGCGCAGTAGTGGTTGCATTTGTTTCTCATTGCATATTGGTCACAGTATGCGTGCACTTCATTATGCTGAGCAACCTTTCTACATTCATGACAAGCATATTGCAATCATCTTGCAGACATGGTTTTAGAGTTGATCACTTGTTTTTTTAATAAATGCATTCTTGTGTTCATGGCCCCTAACAAACAACTTTTCCAAAATCTTCTCAAAGACTTCTGATGAACAGGTAGCTTAAGACCCCCACTCCCACGATTAGACCTCCATTTGCCCACATTACCATCTTTTGACCACACCTTCACTTCAACCATATGATCTTGATATCCAGAAACTGCAGCGTCTTGACTAAGACCTCTTAAGCCGTGCCGACCTTGGCGTTTCGAACTTAAAGAAAGACTTTAAAAAAGAAAAAGCCTGTCACCACATATAGAGCAAGCCACTTCCTCTCAAATAACACCCTAATGGTGATGCGTCCCCCATCAGATCGAGGCCAGATTTGGGGAGCCTCAGGTGAAAGGTCAGTTTAAGGTCAATTTGGCCCAATTATGACGCCTAGCTTCGTCACAGTAAATGCAGGGCAACTTGTGAAGCGCTTTCATCATAAACTTAGAAATTCCACTCACAAGCGCGACGGCAAGAGCTTTCGGAGAGACGACATCAAAACCTCAGAATTATTCGTCTGTTGCAATCTGCGGCAACCAGGCAGGAGGCGGATTTAAAAAAAAAAAAAAAAAAAAAGCTATCTCAGATGACATTCTGCATTCTCAACAGAGTCCTTCCCCCATTTGGCAAGAAAATAATACAAACTGAGAAACGCATGAACAAACTCGGCAAAGGACACTTTGGCTAATTGACTGCATTGAAAACAGTGTTGCAACCCCACCTCCACCACCACCACCCGTGTGGATTGGAGAGAGCCGAAGTTCAAGTTTACCGTCTGCTTCTGCTCAACGGGGAGTTCACAATAGGAGCGGACATTATTACAGCGGTATGTTATTAGTTATCAAGGGATATCTCTTGAATTACACTACTGAGTTCCTAATTAACACTCCGGCCACAGTTCCACTGCAAAAGATTGGGATTTTTTGGGGGTTCCCAATGAGACACACTAACAATGGAGTACTATGTGGGGTCTCCTGTTATTAATAATTGCTCACAGCCAGGAACTAACTATGACTGCAGAGGAGACTGAGGGCTGAAAGTATGCTGCAGCAAAAGTGGAGATTGTGGAGGATAATACTACAGCGTACAAAGCTGCAACAGACCCTGCAACAGGGTAAGCAAGTGTGTATGTTTTTTCAAGAGGAGAGTGTGTCAATTTAATTAAGTGCTGTATCTTACCATGTGTGTTATACAAGAGGAACACTGCAGTAAAGTGGAGACTATGGAACAGCATGGTGAGGCGCTGCAATATGCTAAGATAGTCTGTATGTGTGTTATTCAAGAGGAGAGTTATTCATGTGGAGATTAAGGACAACAAGAAAATATACTCCTGCAGCAAAGTGGAGACTGTGGAGTATAAAACTGCAACATCCAGAGTAAGGCACAGCAATAGGGTAAGATAAAGTTATGTGTATTACTCAATGGGTGACAGCAAAAGAATGGACCACTGCAGCAAAGTGAAGACTGTGTAGTACAATACTGCAATGTCCAGCCTAAGGTACAGCAACAGTGTAAGCTCAAGTAATTGTGGGTGTTACTCAAGAATAGAATGAGGGCAGCAGGAAAATGACTGCTGCAGCAAAATGGAGACTATGGAGTGTACTTCAGTGTTCAGAGTATGGCACAACAACAGGGTCACCTAACTCATAGATGTGTTCATCAACAAGAGACTAAGGGCAGAAATCAAACGGGCCACTGCAGCAAAGTAGAGACTGTGGTGTAACACTGAAAGCCCAAATGTTCGTGTCCAAATACTTTTGTCCCTGAGATTGATAAATGATGAACTCTTCCTCATGCGTGATGAGCGCCGTTTGTTTTTGCTTTGCTGCGTGCGTGACAATCTCGCCAACATGTCTGATTGCCACCTCGAACGTCTGATTTGTCGAAAACAATGCTGGGCACGCCTGTCACGCTAAGCGTCGGATCGCCGCAAATTTCTCATTACGCCGACGAGCAGACGTTCCAAGGGTTGGTGTGAAACACTTTTGTGATTGGCTGCGAGATCCGAGTTAGCCAGCGAGCGCTAACGCGACGTGTCACCTTCAAACACAGCGCGGTCTCCCTGGAAACAGCTTCAGCACCGTCCATTCGCCACCCACCGGTTTCATATTTTTTTCTTTACCTTGAAGTTTGCGACTACTGTATTTGCTCACTTTCTCACTTTCTCACACACACACACACACACACACACACACACACACACACACACACACACAAGCGAGCTCGCCCTCATGACAGTTTTGGATCGCAGACAAAAAAAACAGACACATTCTTGGGTCCACTGAAAAAGCCTCATCATTTATTAATTAACAATCCTGCTTTGAACTGATGGCCCAATAAAGCCCTTTTTGCGAGATGGGAATATCATGGAAAGCCATTCGAGCCGCCAGCGACGTGTGATCTTTGGCTAGACTTGGTGAAGCAGCATTTGGCTCATTTTGCCCAAGATCATTGCCGCACGTTCGCGTATGGCTACCTAAAATAAATATCACACACGCACAAACACACACAGGGAAGAGGATCTTGGGGATAATGATCCGACCGAACACTTTTCTCTGACGCATTTTCAGAAAATGGGCAAGGGGTCAAAAACGCCATAACTTTATGTTCAAACTTTTGGAATGATTGATGATGTCGCCCATCCCCAAAGCGCAAAGCACGTGGCTCAAATGGGATCTAAATATAGGCGCCGATGTCATTATGGGCCGTTGACTGTGAAGCTCTTGTGTTCTTCTTCTAATGATTCCCCCCCCACCACCCACCCCACTCTTACACCTGTCTCCCCTGTCTCCCTGCCTGACCTACCCGCCTCCCCCTGGAACGGCCAGTCAGGTCAGGCTAAATATAGCTCCCCTCAGCTCTGTTGCCCCATTCGGGGCAAGCAGCCACCATCAGCATCAAGCCGACTCCTCCTAATGTGCACCAAACTATGTACGGCGAGCAGGCCTGCCTCCGGAGTTTCATCTCAGCCCCTTTTATAGGATCACCACGAGACGAGGCAGAACACGAATAACAAACAGGAATCTATTGGCACCCAAAGAGGCAGCCGTGAAATGTCCTCTGATTAGAGTTGCAATCTAGTGGCTGCGGGTTTATCTTTGGGCGGCCAGCAAACTGCGAGTGATGGAACACTAAATGGAGCTTGGGAGGAAAAAGAAAAAAAAAAAACCTGAGCAAAACAAGTGTGCTAATGGTCATCTCAAAGTACTGCGCTTGACACTATGTGAATATTACAAATTCTCAGGTTGGAACGTGCTCAATATTACGCCAAGCATTTATTCTGTTAGCAGGCTAATTAGAGAACATTTCTGGTGTGCGGTGCGAATGTATTTCATTGCATCTGAGAACTACTTCTTTACACTGCTTTCCTGATACTACGAAGCACACTCGCCAGCAAACTTTAGCGTTAGCATCAGAGCTACATGTACTGTTTTATGACCAAGCCATTTGATAATATCGCACAGATATTCCTTAATCTAAATACAAGTGTAGTGTACTACAATATAAACTCTTGCCTAAAGCGAGTGTACTACAATACAGTATGGTTCAGTATCATGTAGTACAGTTGCCTCATTTTCAGTTTTCTTGTTCGGCCAACAAGTTTCTTGTCACTGCTTTCCTGATGCTGATGCTAGCATGCCCACTCGCGAGCTAACGTTAGCATTAGCATCTGAGCTACATGTACCGGGCCATTTGATAATCACGCATATGTCTATTCCTTAATCTAAATACGGGTATGGCATACTACAATATCAACTCTTGCCTTTAGCTACTATACGACAGTAGAATATAGTTCACTACTACAATATAATATATTACAGTATAGATTAGATTGCACAGTGTATTGTAGTAGACAACACTACAAAACGATGGTATTCACAGTACGGTATTGCACAGTGTTGCCTAGCTCAGCCTACTACTGTATATACTAGTGGTATACTACAATATAGTGCAGAATAATATGGTGTACTATATGATACGTATAGTATTGTACAACGGCACAACGTACCACAGTACAGAGTAGCACATATTTTAGCATAGACATATAAATAAAAATAATTCGCCAAGATGACCCATTAGACTTTAGTATAACTTTGCATTTTTGCCGCATTTATAATCCATACGTGCTCAGGGGTGATGTTAAAATGTCATCTTTTTAGCCAGCTATTTTGGAGATTAGTATAAGCACCTGAATACATGTGCTCTTTTCCCAGTCACAAAGTCAGAGAAAAGCATCTTAGAGTGTAACGTCTGGATGCGCTGGTTGATCCTATTCCAGAGGACGTGAGATGATTATGGCAGAGCAATCACAAAAATAGTAAGATGTGGGAGGAGGAAATAATATTTTCCTCAAAGAAAAAAAAGAAAAGGAATTCCCGCAAGCGCAATGAGAATGTGAGGAAACAATCTCATGATGCTCAGCCTCCTCTCTGCTGCCTCTGACAAAGCATCCGACGCTGCAGACCGTGGGGGGACCGTCTGCCGTGGCAGCACCACCACATTCCGGGGTGATAAAAGATAAGATGAAGTGATTAGGCAAATGCCGGCTGCAAAGCTTCCTGCTCTCCTTACAAATGCCAACCAGGGCTCCCTTGTGTCAACACGCACCGCATCACCTGCTCAACCTCCAAAAGAAAGCGTCACCAGCTAATGTTTGACTTCTCGACTCAAAGATGCAACCATGTAAAGAGAGCATCGTGAAATACAACCAAACAAAAAATGTGGAGTGGAAGGGAGTAAAGCATAGCACAGATCATCTTAGTATAGTATAGCATAGTATACTACTGTATAGTTAGGTATTGTAAAACACAACAGTAGCATGTAGCAGAGCACATGGCATGCTACAGAATACTATAGTTGGTATGCTACAGTTTCGTACAGTTTAGCATAGCATAGCAGTCTAGAGCATAGCATTGTACAGAGCACGTTATAGTAACGCATGCTACATTATAATACACCACAGCATAGAATACTGTACTCTACAGTCATAGTTTAGTACGGTATACCGTACCATAGAACCACACTATAGCAGAGTGACCAAACGTCCTCTTTTACCCGGGCATGATCACTTGTTTATATCCTGTCCGGGTGTCCACACGAGTTTTAAAAAGTTAAATTAATATCCTTGTAAATCAACCGTTTCATCATTGACATTATTCCACTGAAACAATAGCTTTGGTTAAAGCTGGATTTTCTACAGAAGTATGATGCACAGTACTTTGCTGACTTCCTGAATTGCTCAGCATGCTAAAATATCGGATCATCTTAACACATTTTAGTATGGCATGGTATCGCATAGACAACATAGCATACTATACAGTATACAGTATAGTATAGCCTAGTATTTTACCATATCATATACTGTGTACTGCAGTATAGCACGGCTGGCCTAGCATAGCATATTTAAGTCTTATATAGCACGGCACACATTATAATGTACTGGAGGTTGATAGAAACGTGGCTGTCCATCACTGTCACGACCAAAGCCCACAATGAAGGACCGCCACGTGTGTCAGGAAGCGGATAACAACATTCTGGTTGTCGCCTTCCTGTCTCGGTTACCGTGGAAACAGTTGCCCGTGTCGGAAGAGGCAATTCTATTACGGCAGCTGGGCCGGCCAGCAAATACAACGATAAAACATGACTGAACACTTAGAGGCAGAGCGGAAGAAAGTGTCAAAGAAAACATACTAACCGATGAGATGGCGAGCAGCACTGGAGGGTGGAGGGGTGGGGGGTGGGGGGTGGTTGAGACCACTTCCACGGAAAAGACAGCAGGCCGATTGAGTTCAAAGTCTTCGCCCCTGAAGCCAGGGGTTCTCAAACTTTTGGAGTCCAGAGAGTGGGGCTGTCATGAACAAGCCATCTTCAGTTACACCGGCACTAAAATGAAGTGGAGAAAAAGGAGCAGTTAAGGTACTGAGATGCCTTTGCATGGTGGGCAAGGAGAGCCACGGTCACACTTTTCAGCCGTTTCAAACACTAAAATACAAAATGAAAGCCAGAAAGAAGATGCCAGACTCTCACAATGAACTACAACCCATCAACCCAACCCCAGCTCCTGCTCTCACTGACTCGCCCAGAACCGCACACATCCAACACTTATATACTTACATTAATTCCACGATCGAAAAACAGTTTCGTTCTGTACGACCACCAGCACTGCGTACGTGACTACAGCTACTCTAGCCACTGACTCTTTTACTGCGTCTCATCTCTCATCTCCACCTTCTTTATCTTTTGCAAGTCAAATATCTGCGTCCACCTTCCACGAATTCAGAGCCAAGGCTTTCATCCTTTTTGGCCCCAAGGGCCCCGCCAAACATTTGTTCGTATCTGTCAGTGCGGACGTGAGCTAAGTCAGCAAATGAAAAGCCACGTTTGTTTGCGTCAAATTACCGCAGACCAAGAAGGGATTCATCAATGGGAAGCAATTTTCCTTTTGACCAATTCTACTCTAAATTGTATGTTGACAGACAATATCACAATCCTCACAGACATTCTTTATCCTCTGCAAAGAATGCTGAATATTACTGTGACTGAGCATCTCCATATGACTGTCTCGTGTGTATGAACTCGCACCCCTCAAAAAGCCACCCTTCAAAATATTGGAGAAAAAAAATGTTGAAAAATCCAGAATATATGCGATTCCACACTCCGCTACTGTTCAAGAATTTGGAGATTGCTTAAGAATATGTAGCAACGGACTGTAGGGTGGCTCCCAGTTTGCCGGTTAGCTCCTCTACGCAAGAGGAGTGAGGACTCTGCCCAGTAACAACATTGGCGTCGACGCCTAATGCGCACTTGGCAGCGTTCTGATAACGACTGTTATCAAAGTGCGTCTGATGACACACACAAAGTGGACGGAAGGTCTGGAACACGGCCAGGAGCAATAAGTTGCTGAAGCAGACCGACCCATTCAGCGAGGCTTCCCGAAATGTATTCACAGCTTCGTCTTTGACATGCATCCCTCCGCCCTGCCCTGCACTCATAATGGACCTTTTGAGTCACTCCATTTGTCTTCCCTCATTTGCCCAAAGCCAAATCCTTTCTTCTGACTCCCTTTGTTTTGTTTTTTTAATTCCTCCACCCCCACGCCTTCTCTGTGAAGGATAAGCGATCGCACTCGCGCCAGGCGACAAAGCTTGCACGATAGCAGACAATGGGTGAAGGTCACCGCCGTGCCTGCGGGAGAAGAGCGACTGACAGGGATCAAATACTAATCGATAGCGAACACCAGCTTACTCTCTCTCAACTCAGTTACGCTTTTTCACACTCCGGTGGCCGTGTCTGCGCTGGTGTCAGAGTGCAGTTTGCCATATCGGGTTTCTCCTCTTCCGTCCGCCCAAGCTGCGACGTTGGGCAACTCGGTGGCGTGCGTGACGCCGACATGCTTGGGAATTGGGCGTATCCTGTGACCAGCTGGTTTATGGCCCGGCTTACTTTGTTCTTCGGTAAACTACACCAGCAAGGAAAGCAGCGCAGCACTGGCCGGCAATGCCCGACCGGGCTCACGTTACTCCTGGTAAACTCACGTCAGCGCTTTTGTCTGACGGGACGGACGTTGCACAATGGAAGCCCTCGAGGCTTTGGACGGACCCACCCGACGAGACGGTCGAACCCTGTCGCGAAGCGCCGCGGTTGAAAAGATTGAAAATTTGATTCAGACGAGCTTTTGAGGGTCGGATTACCGACATCGCTGCAAGGTGACTTCACGAAGGGCCCAGGACGGGCATCAAAGATCCGCTGGGAAACGTTAACCCACTTATTGTTTGGTAGACGCGTCGTCTGGTCGAATCCGAAGATAATTCAATCAGTGTCAGGACAATGCAGTCCTCGCGGAAAGATTCAATACTGGTTTGGTTTGGGCTGCTTCTGCGACAAAACAACACCTCTCAAAAATTTCCAGAAGGTTCTGTACATCTGCAATCCCAAATCAGAAGAGAAAAGAATAAAAACAAACTGATCAGTACAAATAATCATTACACTGATTGCACAGTACTTATAGTTAGTTAAACCAGCCTCGCTTTTGCTCGGCAACATATCGGGAAGCAACTCTTTTGCTATCGCCATTAGCAACCTGTCCAAAAATCAAAAAACACTTCCTGTTTTCCTTACAACACTTTCAAAGAGCTATTCTGCATTGCATCATAGTTGAGAATTGTTCATGAGAAGTGCGCAGTAATAATCACAGCTGGACCTGGATCCAGAATTGGATCAAATTAGATTAGGGAAGGTAAACCTAATATTGCGGCCAGTGAGTGTTTGCGTTTCAAATTGAATGAGGGAACCGCATGACATAAGAGTTGACTCTAAACAGCGAGATCGTCTGTGGAAGGGAGACAGCAGGGTAAACAGAACAGCAACTTTTTCCAGTTGGCAAGAAACGTTTTATCCTGGCTGCCAGACATGAAGCACTTTGAAGTGGGGAAAACTGTTGTCACTTGCTAACCACAACTTTCCCTTTTCTAAAGGGCAGTCTGAATGAAAATCAGGTTATTCCGAAAGAAAAGTACACCGGAATCAGCTTTTCCGCAGCGCAATGCTGCCTTGGTTTGGGCCAGTCAGTTTAGTACGATGCAGACAATTAAAAAAAAAAAAACACTTTGTTGAACAAAAAATGTAGTTGAGATTGATGGATACGTTGGCATTGGAAATGAGACTTTTTTTTTTTTTTAAGGGGACTGAGGGCACTGCAGCAACATGGAGACAGTTAATAATTCTGCAGCTTCTGGACACAACCAAGGTTATTGAGAATCTTGAAAATGGGTAACCAGAACAAAAACAATTTTGCATTATTGACCACGATACGTTGTAACTTGATTACTGGCTCAATTAGCTAAAAATATTGATGTGTTACCTTGCAGGGTCAATTAAAGATGTACTGCTGGGGCACACATTGAACTACATCTTCCTTAAGTATGAAATTATCCAAAACCTTCTGTCTTTGACAGACTGCTTCCTCGTGGCTTGCTACAATTGCTCAAACTTGTAACATTTTTAACCGTGGTGTTGTAGGATGAGTTTGAAATTCCATTTAAGTGTTTTGGAATCATGGTTGGTGGAAACATGGGGGAAACATGATTCTGAAGATGGAACCCAGGAGCACCAAATACAATGAAAACATCAGGGGCCCCAAAATTGAGCCCTGTGGAACACTATACGACAAAGTTGGACTCAGAGTAACACAATAAGTTTGGTCTGCCAAATAGGATCTAAATCACTCTGGAGCGCTACCACTCATGCCCACCTGAAGTTGTAAATGAGCCAACACAAACTCGTGACAGGGCTGACTCTGTGCTGTGTAGCATCTTAAAAACTGACTGGAAAACCTCCATGATTGTTATGTTCATCCGAGAAAGGTCTATGTCCCGAATTTCGTAAAGGCAGTAATATAAGGAATTACAAACATTTGAGGATCCCTGCTGACAGCGGGCGGGGTGGGAGTTGGGGGTGGTGGGGTCTCACTGTACTACAAACATCAACAGCGAAATGGTATTCTGCTGAGAACAAGGGGAAGCGTGTACCATTCAGAATACGACTGCAAATGCAATTACGACCGATGGCACAGAAAAACCTCAACCGAGGATGACATTTGGAGGAAATACAAAACGACGCAGTTCGGAAATGTCAGCCAGACACTACTTAGACTGATGGATAGACGGTGTGAAGAGGGAAGGCGTCAAAGTGAAAAAGGTGGCATCCACAGAAGCGAGCGCAACTCTCGGGAGACTTTCTCTCTAACCTCTTTCCGCGCCTTCCAACTTTTTAAATTGAGGCAGTGCGTGTTGGAGGGGGAAAAAAAGTTGGAGAGAATTTGTTTCTTGACTAATGAACACCTATCTGCGCTTTCCAGCCGACGCGTCACGTTGCGTGATACACGACTTGCCGCTCCGCTCGCTCGCCAGTGGCCCACATTAGCGTCTCGATGCTCACCTCGCCTCGCCTCGTCCTGATGGCCGAGATTGCCTCTGACTGTCACATTAACTACCCCCCCACCCCCCGTCTCTCTCTCCTTCACTTCACCTGCTCCTGCACGGATAAACCAGGTCACTCTCGAGAACGATTGTTTCTGTTCTTCGTGGCTACTGCGTGGCCATCCTCAAAGAAACAAATCAGGTTCCATAGATTAACGTCAGATTTGACAAATTTAGGCGACGATTTGCTCAGATCTCAAATACAGTGAGTGAATAACTGTAGAACTGTTGAAACAATGTTTCGTTGATTGAACTTGTTCCAAGCGTACCAAAAAAAAAAAAAAAAAAATTTAAATGTTCTGGGAGAGGCCAGCAATTTGCTTTGCTGTTTCTTTTTGAAATTTCTGCCATTTGTTTCCCAGATCCGTTCTCCCCGGCGCCTCTCGTTTTGCCTGCTCCTGCCTTTCAGCCGCTGCCTTTTAAAAAAAATGCAAAATCACCCATCGCAATTCATCTCGGGTTGGATCTAAACATTGCGCAGGCTGATTTATTTGCATATATTCCTCCCGGGACGCAAAAAAAATGAACCGCGGAGACGTCATCCCGGGTGCGCCCGCTTTTAGATCAACTTACACGTCGGTTTGCATGAGCACGTTATTGCATTTCATCGTTGGTCAAAAGAGTGGCGCTTGGAAAGTGACGCCTCTTCTCAGGCGGCACTTATGAAAAAGTTTGCAAACCACGGCCGTACGTACGCTCTTTATCCTGGAAAGGGGAATCGAAACATGCTTGCATTTCACCTGTTGATCCCGTCCTCGTTCAGGGGAGAGAAGAGAAAAACTTTTCTCGCCCTAATGGAGGGCTTTGCTTTGCCGGGGCTAAACATCACTCCCGCTGAATACGGACGAAAACAACTGAAAGAAGGCTGAAAGAGATGCGAGCCGGCGAAACGCGAGCCGGGCACAATCAGTATGAGATAGGAACCCAAGGGGAAAAGACACGGTCGGCCCTACCTGGTTATCCCACTTGAATCTCAACAACACTAACCCGTTTACATTCAAGTGAAGGCGTTGGCCACCCCTGAAGTGGACTCATCTCTCAACTTACTACGAGTAGTCTGCTTGCCATCCATCCATCCATTTTCCGAACCGCATAATCCTCACTAGGGTCGCGGGAGGTGCTGGAGCCTATCCCAACCGTCTTCGGGCAGTAGGCAGGGGACACCCTGAACCGGTTGCCAGCCAATCGCAGGGCACACAGAGACGAACAACCAACCACACTCACACTCACACCTAGGGACAATTTCGAGTGTTCAATCAGCCTGTCATGCACATTTTTGGAACGTGGGAGGAAACCGGAGCACCCGGAGAAAACCCACGCAGGCCCGGGGAGAACATGCAAACTCCACACGGGGAGGCCGGAAGCTGGAATTGAACCCGGTACCTCCGCACTGTGAAGTCGACGTGCTAACCACTGGACTACCGGGCCACTGGACTACCTCACCGTCATAAACCCAAACTATATTTAAAGTTCAACTCAGAACCAACCGCCACAATAGAACATTGTGACAACCTTGCAACAACCCATTCTCACTTTCGACGTGACAAAGACCGTAGCTGGTTTTGCAGGTGCGGGGGCGTGGGGGGGGGGGGGCTGCTAAAACAAAGGCGGAGTGTGGTTACCAGGAGGCTGACTGAACATTTGGCTCGGGCGGACGTGGGTCAAGTAACCCGAGAGCGTTGGTCGAGTCTCATTTGGCCAGTCGGGACCGGTTTGCAGTCACACGCTGAAAGTCCGACAGCTGTTGCTTTGCTCTTTGCCAAGTGCAAATGTGTGGGCCGCTTCACCAAGTGTCGGAATATGATGTGTTGGGAGTTCATACACACACACACACACACACACACACACACACACACACACACACACACACGCGCGCACCAAGTGGCGTCATCTTTCTTAGTTACAGTCGGGGCGCTTCAGTAAATACGGTAGATTAGTAATGGCCAGCGGGTCTTCGGGAAATGGGGACAATTTGAAACGGACGTCAAGAAAAATGCAATCAACGCACAAGGGGAGTTGAGTTGTCCATGGAAATCAGTCTATTCATTCAATCAGCAATGGTCTCTACTACTCGTTCTCGTTAAGGTCTTGGTTTGAGCTGATCCAGTCAATTGCCAACGAATATAGATCAGGGATTTCAAAATGGTGTCCAACTGCGCGCTGTGGAGCATTTTTAACCCAAAAACGCAGCATACTGGACCACAGGAAGAGTTGGAAAGGACTTTCAAGCAGGAATGCGCGGAACTTCAAAGTCCGCATTGAGAGCCGTTCATGTCAATGTCCAGATAAGGAGTCTTTGAAGATCGGGAAGGGGGTCATGTCATGCTCCGTAAGCCTCAGAGCGCAGGACAGGGAAGCTTACGCCTTTGTTCTTGGAGCAAATCAACAAAGAGCCACGGGGACAGGCAAACCAGCTCAGGCAGGAGTCGGGTTGGCAACGAAAGATCAATCTATGAAAAAGAGCCGGTGTGTCTTATATAAATTCATTTCAACTGGTTCTTCCAGGCAGTCTTCAAAAGTTTTGCTCGCAGAGATGCGACATCCTTCGTTGCTCCAGACCACCTGCCGAGCCGTCGTCCAGCGCACGATGCATTTTCAAAGTGTCAACGGGGCGCCTCCTTCGGCATGGGCACGCCGAAACGAGCGAGGCGGGGCGTGAAGCCTGCGACAACTCGTGTTTACGCCGTTCAGAAGTCACGCCGCGAAGGAAGGAAGGAAGCGGCCAGCGATGGCGGAAGAGCATGCGGTAAATGGCCACGAGAAGGACGGAGGGGGAAAGGTGCGGGACGTCTGATTGCTTGGCGAGACGGTGATTGGAAGATGCGCTGCGGCTGTCGGGGGGGGGGGGGGGGGGGGAGGGGGGAGGCGAGGAGTCGGTAGCCGTCATCATGGAGATCAAAAGCTCGTCTGCTTGCGCCGCCTGCAGCGCTCCTCTAAAGTTTGCAAGAAAGGGTGAGTGGGAAGGAGGAGGAGGGGAGGGGAGCATCTGCATCACGACTTGAAAAACTTTTTTGTTTTTTTTCATCTGAATTTAAATAGTGCCCCGATACGATTACGCGCATTCATACAATACATATCCAGCCGTACCTGCTCTTGAATTTCTTGAACTCAATGTACGATCAATTCAATTGCCTCGTTTTGGTTATCCCTCAAAGGGGAAGTCAATCCAAAAATGTTCTTGACAGAATATGTTCCCCACAGCTCGACTCGTTCAAACACGGCATTCTGATTAATATCCTGCAATGTGGAATATGACTTCAGCGGTAAAATCTAAATGGTTTTGTCCATTTTAGGGGGCGGCCATTTTGCCGCTTGGCAGGTGAGCAGCGTTGGGTCTTTGCCTGAGCCCGGAGCAATTGTGAGGTCATTTTCAAAATGGCTGCCCCACCCCCCCCAGGTGGATTTTTGAAAAAAGGTGTCGTCGTAATATTAGAATGTTGTGTTTAGAGTCGTGAAGGCGCATACGACATATTTTGGGCCGACTTGGTCGAAGCGGGTCATGGGCTAATTTGGTCAAAAGTCAACCGGTCTTCAGCCGACCAGCCGCAAGAGCTTCGGAGTTGCGACCTTCATCCGTTCAACCCCCTTGGAACCAATCCTTTCTGCCTCGCCTCCTTTGTAGCCTGCACAAGCTCAAAGATAAACTTTTCTCCTTCTTAACCTGAAAGGGATTAAGGGTGAACCCTTTCCACGCCCCCCACCCCC
>CAAKHF010016097.1:0-11108 GCA_901007745.1 Hippocampus kuda
GGATACCTGCTTCCGTTTGACTCATTTCCAAATGAGCCCCAAAGTACTTCAGAGTTCAGAGTTCTTTAAGTTTGCCTGACCTGTTGACCCCAAAACAGCTGAAATCCTGTTAAATTTCTGGCATGGGTCCATGAGATATTTTCTTCTGTTTTGTTATGATATGCACATCCACCAAATGTCATGTTCATTGGTGAAACTGGTCTTCTTGTTGGCTGCAAGGACTGATGAATTGACCCAAAAACTTTTTTTTGGTTTGTTTATAGCGAAAATCTTGGTCCTGAACACCATGCCGAAAACTCACTCTCTAATGCTCCCTCTGAAAGTTGGGAAAAAAATCCGCCCCACCTGTCGTTTCATCGATCAACATAAAATCTGGTGGACATGTCTACGACAAGGTGACGAATACAAAAAAATCTCAAGGACCAACGCTTGAACTTGAACCAGGAAGTCAGCCATTTTGCCTTGAAGAATCTATTTTTGCGAATTTCTTGAACTCTTTCAAAGTCATTTAGCCAAACGATCCCCAACCTTGGAATTTTGAATCATTTTGGCTCAGCTAATATGAGTGCCAATTAGATTTTTTTGGGGAGACTTCACCATGAAAAAAACGAGGATATGAGGCTTGTTTGTTTTCATGTCTTCCGGCATCCTTGTGTTTGTGTCCTCAGCCTTGAGCCTGTCCAAGTGAGTCATCCTTTGCAACTGTGAGCTGATGACAAGCAAATCACATGAATATGACAGCAGTGATTATTTTTGAAAAACAAAAGCAGAATATGTACATTCTCCACCCCCCTCCCCCAAATCATCTCGTGAAGTTATCGCTTTTCCATGTAAACAAACTCCTGAAAACGGTTTGTCATCATTGTCCCTGATCCTTCCGAAATTGTACGTTTGCGTCTGCAGCTGCCGCAGACGCGAAGCAGCAGGTTGAGATTTGCACATGACATGAGTTCTTAACCCTGAGAGCCTCCTAGCCTTTGGCGCTCTCGACTTTGCCGCGGGAAAGGAAAAGCTGCCTTCCCTGTGCTCTATCATTAAATGACGCATGGAGCAGCGGAGAAAGACACCTGCGGGAGCCTCATTTTTATTTTTGAGGCTGTCTTTTTTTTCCCCCCCCTGCAAGATGCAGATAGGCAGAACAGAAAGTACAGATTCACTTCGTCTTTTTCAGCTGTTTTGTTCGAAAGAGTTGTTATATGCCCACCGTTGGATGAAGTCATTCGAGCAAGAGTAGAAATTCATTTCCCTCGCCAAACCTTCACAAGTATCCAACTGATGTGTCTTTGGTTTAAGCTAGCTGACAAGAACAACATCCGGTTGTTCCGTGCGGTCTTGGTTTATTCGTACTTTCAATTGCAACAGTCCTTAGGCAACTCTCAGATGACACCAACATACTGAAAAGCATCCTGATTTATTGCGATTCCAACATTTTTAAGATAGTTTTACTTTTTTTCCCGTGAACGAATTCCAACAGTTGGATATATTTATCGCTAATATTATTTGCATTGCAGTCTGTTATCAATATATTATACTTACTTTGTCCAAACAGATTTGTTTTGTGTTTTATATAATAAAAATGTAAATAACTTTACCCCAGCACAATTTTATTTGAATTGTTTTGTTTTGTTTTTTGTTTTTTCCGTGATGCATGTTTATTATTTTAAACGGCCTTCCTGTGTGGCGGTTGCATGTTCTCCCCAGGCCAGCGTGGGTTTTCTCCGGGTACTCCGGTTTCCTCCCACATTGCAAAAACACGCATGGCAGGCTGATTGCACACTCTAAACTGTCCCTAGGTGTGATGTACCCTGCGATTGGCTGACAATCAGTTCAGGGTGTCCCCCACCAACTGCCCGAAGACAACTGGGATAGGCTTCAGTACGCCCCACGACCCTTGTGAGGATAAACGGATCCGAAAATGGATGCAGGGATAGTTTTTTGAAATACTTTTCATGTAGGCATTACAGTAAATTTTCCCTTAACACGGGTATTTAAAAAAAATAATCATATTGCATGAAGGATCTCAACAGTTGCTAAGTCAAAAGAATGTCAACTATGTCTGCAACTTTGTATTATTTGCTCTGCATTTTCTCCTTCCCTTCCTTACGTTCGGGTGTATCCAACTGGATCACCACTGCGGAGCCTCTGTACGTCTGACAGAGACCACTTTGTCCGCTGGGTCGACCAACTGGGGTCGGACCAGAGACTTGCTCGTCTCGTCGACGGTCCGGTTTATTATGCGTGTGGCGTGCCAACGGAGGTCAGCAAGCTGCCGACTGACAAAGAGTCCGCTCACAGCTGCCGCCGATGTTTGCGCCGTGGTCGTGATAACGGCCTCATGACTACCGAAATGTTAAATGCGGAATTGTTACATGCATGAAAACGTGTTTGTGTTGTGACACTGTGCCACTTAACGGTGTCGTGTGTGAAACTGCCGCCGAGTGTTATGATGAAACATTACTTGGGCCCAAAATTCTCAAATTATTTAATTGTGATTTTTGAATGTTAACAACCGCAATAACAAAAATGCTTGTCACGAAAACAAAAAAACTAAAACCTTTTCAGGCAGCCTTCATTATACTATGCCAAAATGTAATCTCTTCTAAATGTTTATTGATTTAGAAATATGGGTGAGCTATTGTTATTTTTTTAACTGTTTTCTAATTTATTTCTAAGCATTTTTTTTTATTACTTAAAAACAAGTTGGACTCATTGCTCAAAAGTATAATAGCCGCAACCATTCTAGAGAGTCAAATTGAATCTAAGACAAAATATATAGCTCCTCCTTCAGGTGCCCTATTGTTTTTTTCAAATCTAACGATCTGAAACTATTCTCATATTTATTGAATTGGCATTTACATTTTCCAAAAAACATCTCTTGGCATTTTTATGCACTTGATAAAATGCACTAGCGGCGAGTCAAGTGTAATTTACAACAAAATGCACCTTCTTAACCTGTATTGATTTCAGAATAAGGGTGCCCTATTGTGTTTTTTTGTCAGGCTGAACATTCTAAAGTAGTTTCTTTGGCATTTGAACTTGTCCATTATTTGACAACAACAACAACTTAAACGCTACGAATGATTCAATCTTCTGTTGCGGTTGGCAGTTTCATAGCATGCAATATTCGGATCCTGACGCACAACTGAAAGCATTTGTATCAATCTTTATAGCTGAATGGCTTCTGCGACCGATTTGAATCAAATCAACAGAATGTGCTAGCTAAGGTACTCTCGGATGGTCACGGGCAAACACGCAGTGCAGATGATCAATTGTTCCCTGCGGTTGGTGCGAGGATGATGAAGTGCGCCTTAGCGTTTACAGCATGCACATTTTCACCCGACATTTAATCACGAGGGGCCTCGTTCGCGCCGCCATTGGCAAAGTTCACAGCGGCTTCCCTGTTTAGCGGTGGCTAGATATGTGATGAAATATTTAATCCTGTCAGGAAAGCGGGTGATGCCTCTAATTACAGTGGCGGGCGGGACAAAGAGTAAAGAGGGACTGCACACGGGAGCAACTGAAGGGGCCAGTGAAGTGACTTTGACACCATGTTCCGGCCCTATGTATGGCATAGGCAAGAAGGCTTTGCAATTATGCACCGCTCATGTGTCCAGGATCTATCAACTGGGGTTATTTGGGAGAAATCCCAAGTAGAAAATGCGCATGTAATTACCGCTCATAAAAATTGCATAAAAATTATTTTTTATTATCCTTTAAAAACTACCGCCCTTCCTCGCCAATATGTGAATGCATGGATGCCGATCTGTCAACGTTGGGGGTCGGCAACCGGCAGCTCCAGAGCTGCATGCGGCTCTTTAGCGCTGCCCTAGTGGCTCCCTGGAGCTTTTGCAAAAATTGTTTGAAAATGGAAAAAGATGGGTGAGGGAAATATATTTTTTGTTTTAATATGGTTTCTGTAGGAGGACAAACATGACGCAAACATTCTTAAAGTTTTCCAATACTCTAAAAATGTGTAGAATAAATATTACGTTTCAACATTTCTGTCAATGAAGATTTGCTTCATAGCCTGCGACACACGTTAATGAGCAGGGCAGGATGCCAGGCAGGTGGCTGTTGTTAAAAAAAACGGCCTTTCATGTACAATTCATCGAGGGTACTGGCAATCTGGAGGGCCGAGAGAAGAGTTTTTAAACGATACATGTCGGCTACGATAGTTAACGCGCTGCAAAAATGTATCTCTTGCCTCGTTCATCTTAGCAGCCGTTCTGGCTGTTGCTCATTATGGCATGCGTGTGTTAAGTGCGTGCGTATGTGCGTGTGTGCGCGCATACGCACGGGTCGATCGCCGGAGGTTGGTTGATCGAAAAGTAGATCTTCGGTCAAAAATGTTTGGGCACTCCCGCACTACAGGATGAACAGGGAGAAAAAAATTTAATCATGAAGTCACATTGTGTATTTGTAGCCAACGTAGTCATTTTGACAGTAGGCTAATATAGCTAAAATAGATACATACAGCATGTGTTGCCTTCATTGTAAGGCTTCAAAAGGCTTTTAATTTTTTGCGGCTCCAGACATATTTGTTGTTTGTTTTTATGGATCTTTCAACATTTTGTCTTGCCGCCCCCTGCTCTATGTGAAGATGTTGGCGTCTGTGTTGCGCTGTTTTCGCAGTGCCTACCAGATGGTGGTGGAGGAGGAGCGTCCGAGACGGGTGCGGGGCACGGCCGAGATCCTGCGCTGCTACCCGGTGCCTATCCACTTCCAAAACGCCACGCAGCTCAACTCGCATTACTACTTCGCCGCCCAGTTCCCCGCCGGCGGCATCCACGGGCCGCAACCCTTCACCGTGGGCGACAACAAGACCTACAGCGGATACTGGAATGCGCCGCTGCTGCCCCAGAAGAGCTACAGCATCTACTACCAGGCCGTCAGCACCGCGAACGGGGTGAGACGCATTGATGTCAACGACAGTCACTTAGAGGGACCGAAGTTTTGCGACAAAGCAGATGCTTAGTGCCGGTGGCCAGGGGAAAATAGCAGTTCATAAAAACACATCTTAATAATAACATAATTAGATAGAATGTTAGGATTAAACAGTTGGTGCTTCATGATGAATTCATTGCGGTGCCTTCTGGTGTGTGTCCGCCGAGCGGCAGTCTAAATTACTGATGCAGACAAACAAAGGATTTCACTCAACTAAAGTGACACAGTCATATGCAGTATTATTTGTTCTTCACAGAGGATAAATAATAGATGCCTTTGAATATTGTTCTAGTGTCTGTCTACATGTGCTGCTGCAGCGATATGCATATTTCCTGTGCCGTTATTGCGGTGACGATATTTTTTTGATATGTTGTGCAGATTTATCGCCTCATGTGAAATACTTGTATCATGATACACTTTTCAGCCATATTACCCAGAGCTAGCAGCGTCTGTGTTTTGGATTTATTGCCAAATCCCAGACTTAAATTTAGTGCATCGGTTGGGTGGCCGGTAATCGTCGCGTGGCTTTGCGAGCGCGACAGTAGGAAAGCCAGCCGACCGATCGTACAGGTCGCCAGCCCCCTGTCTTCAAGTGGATGCTACGTGACCCTCACTCCCCCCGTCCCTCCTCGCTTGCCGCTCGATAGCAATTTGCAGAGCACGCCAGTCGATAGAGCTGAATGAGAATGTGCCACCGCTGGCCTCCTTGAGCAGCGGCAGCACGTTCGTTGCGGGAGGGCAGCGGTAATAACGTGTGAGGCCCGGGTTGAATTCAATTAGCGAGTTGGCACTCCAGAATACAATGCATACTCAAACTTTTCCTGCACCAGTCAATGAGTGTCAAAACCACAAACCAACTGATTCAGGGACAATTAAAAATAAATAAATAAAAAATCAGTTTTTTTTTTTTGTTTTTTTAATAACCTCTACTGCGATGTAATATGTGATTATTTTTTTCCGCCATGAAGCACCAACTTCAATTAAGCGCTATAATTCAGATTTTAAGGACAGAATGTTTTGCGCTTGGCTATTAAAGTGGCCGGTGAGTGTCTGGCTCATCATTGGTCAACCTTAGCAGGCAGGCCCAGCTCAGGGACACATCGGTGTTCTTTGTGTCGCTCACAAACTGCCTTGTCCCTGCATGTGTCCTTTCTTCTTTTTAGCACAAGTGTTTGGCAAACTTCTCTCTCTCTCTCTCGCTCTCGCTCACTTGCTCTGTGAGGGCTAAACTTTTCCGAGGCCGTAACTAGCTATTTATTATATATTCAAACACAAGGTCTGTCGCAGGAACCAAACACACGTTGCTGTCAGCTAGCTTGCTGGCGCTAATGTGCATCAAAGGTTTTCCTGTTCAAGTGCATGCCTTTGTCGCAGTCACTGAGCGAATTGTGAGTGTCTCTGTGTGTACCCTGCTTAAGATGCATTTTTGTCATCCTTTGTAATCCCTTTTTTCTGACCCATCTCCCGTCTTTCTTTTGTACAGGAGACCAAAATCGACTGCGTCCGAGTCGCTACCAAAGGTAGGACCCCGTTCTAAGATGGTGTGCGTGGTCGCCTCTAACCAATTAACACATTTGAACAGGGATGTTTCAATTGTAGAAGTTGAACCGCTTCCGATTTTTTTTTTTTTTGTAGTCGACACTAAGGCAAGGATAGTTGAGTTGACTTTGATGAATCAATGACATGGTTCATATTTTGGCAGTTGTCAACCTGCTTTACGTGCCTTCGCGGTTCATGGGCCCAATGGATTTTTCCCGATTCCTAAACCCTCCTCTGTTAGCTATCATTCAAATTCACAAGGATGCTTGCATCTATTTAATTCGGAAATTCCCAACTACAGTAAACGCAACGTTTGACCCACAGCCAATTTGGTTTGTTTTGTGTTGCGTGTCAAATGAAAAATCAATAGAATTGTCTCGTCCATGCCAAAGCAGGAAGGCTGCTGTGAAGGAGAACAACTACGTTTTCCATTTGCCACAGAATGTTCGTTTCAGCAGCCTTACATTGCATAGACAAAATTATTCGGACACCTCAGCAGAGTTGTGAGTTGTGGTTTCTCTTTTTACACGCATGTGTGTGTGTGTGTGTGTCTCTCTCTCTACCTGCTGCATGACATCGTGGATCTACTCACCCCGTGTCACGCTCAGCCGCCATTCTGGTGACTCAGCTGACCACGCCGTACCTCCGCATCGCCCCAGCGGCCGGTGACCACCAGCTCACAGGTCAGAAATGGCGCAGCCTGTATTCAAGTTGGTCACGTGGGCTGAAGATTCGCGTTGAGGGAAAATCAGCCTCAAAACCAATTTCACTGAATGAAATAGCAGGATCCCCTCCTCAAAATAATATTCTCAATACTGGCTCTCACATAGTTTGACAAACTTTTCCTCAGGAATTCTTCCAACTGAGCATCAATTCCAAGCAGGCATCATCGTCAGGTGGGCAATGCTAAATTGGGAAACTCTTTTTGCCTTAGAGCGTGGTGTCAAAGATGATTGTCGTTTTCAGGATTAGCCATGAAAAGACT
The DNA here is from genome assembly GCA_901007745.1 of Hippocampus kuda. Taxonomy (NCBI): domain Eukaryota; kingdom Metazoa; phylum Chordata; class Actinopteri; order Syngnathiformes; family Syngnathidae; genus Hippocampus; species Hippocampus kuda. The sequence goes on from CAAKHF010016097.1 coordinate 7,469, forward strand.
TCAAATCATATGACTATTATTATTTTTTTAATTCATCCCCCAAAGCCAGTTTCACTTCACAACATGAAATTGGGTGGGAAAAGTCTATTATAACAATACACACAAAAAAAAAGTCTCAAGTTGAACAATGATGACCGAGACCAGTGATTCCAATTTCACAAAACTGGCCTGATTGTTTTCCATTATAAGCAGACACACAAAAAATTCTTAAGCACCCCTGTGATAAATAAACACAAAATACTGGCCTGGTTAGGTGAAAATGGAAAATTTCCCGTAAGACAAGTTATTATATTTATTTGCGACATTATGTATCTTTCAAAATTGCTGAAATGAGACACAAATTTAGATTTTTAACCATCTCTTGTGTGCACCAATGTGCTGAGGTGAAACAGTCAACACGCATTTATGTTGAAAACCACAAACATATTCAAAGCTTTAGTGGCTTAGATAAATGTCGGCAACTCCGTATTGTCCTCTTGGAGACGCGCAACCTTTTGCCGCATCCTGCGCGAAGCTCAATGCGAGATAAGTTCACCCTTGCTTAATCACGTTTGCGGCCGGCACTCTCCAAGCGCACTTGACAAAAGATGCTGGAGGCAGACCAGTGGGAGGGGAAAGATAAAACCCCAAAAGATACTTTTTTTTTTTTAGCCTGAAATAACCAAAACACTGCGTGTCAGCCCGTCTTGGCCGAGATATTGCCCAGACTCAATCGTGAGGAATAGAGTTTTAAGGCGATAAGACGTAAAGTGTCCTGCACTTGATCATCGGTGTTCCTAAATTTAGAATGATGAATTGTCACGTCAGTCAATCGTGACTCGGTGTTGTCTCCTTATCAAGGCAAAAGATGCATATCCATCCCACTGACATATTGTTCTCTCTTCGGTACGACGCTATCAATAGATTTTCTTCTTTTTCCTCATTCCATTGGTCGCGTTGACATCTTAGCAATCAGATGCGAATAGATGGAGCTGATAACACACATCAGGGTTCGGGGGGGGGGGGTTCCTTGACCACAAACATGTGACAAATCCACCCTTTGAGTTCGTCGGGAAAGTGGAAGAGGCTCGTCTGTATTCCCGTCTCGAACCCCCACTCGGCGGGATTGAGATTCTCCGAGCGACTCGCGCAGCTAGTGGGAAGCCAGCGGAATTTTAACAAGATCTGCTTTTTATTTATTACCTCCACCAAGGAGGGTCTGTTCTCATTGCTTTTAATGTCTGTCATGAGGAAACCTACAAAACGTCTTCAAGAAATCATGCCCGAAATGAGACGGAAATTTGCTACTTTGGTTTACAAAGCGGCCATTTTAGGTTCATTTTGGTCATGTCTATGGTGGTAAACTTTAACGAGCAAGTTTCCATGGGCAACATAAAATTTCCCAGGCATGGTGATCATGTTTAGTGCCACCAAATTCATATAATTACGTTGTTTTGTTTGGGGGGTTTTTGGGCTGCCAGGCGCCGCCACCCGCAAACCCGACGCCGTAGAGCCAGAAAAGCAGACGGACCACACGGTGAAAATCGCCGGGGTCATCGCCGGCATCCTGCTCTTTGTCATCATATTCCTCGGCGTGGTGCTCCTCATGAAAAAAAGGTAAGCGGCCATTTCTTGTGCGACTGCATTGTTTGGCGTGAATAATGAATTCAATCAGGCAGTCACGCCCCATTGAGGAAATATTAATCGCTTTACGCCGTACCCGCCAACGAACGCCGTCGGCGGGGAGCTTGCGAAGCCTTGCGAGGGAGATAAGCCGTAAAAAAAAAAAAAATCCCGTCTGTAAAATATTCTGAAAGTGTATGGATGCGTAGCTAAAGGGTATGTTTACATAAGGCCCCTTGCTCATATGGCTGCGATAATAAGACGCAAAGCTCTGCAAATATCAAGCGTCTTTTCCCCCTCCACGGTGACTGTTTATACTTTTTATTCCCATCCTGCTGCCATGTGTGCCGTCACGTTGTGCCGGGGACAGAAGATTTGTTCATGTTCTGTAATTCTGATGATGTCGGTGACATAAATGCGGCGAAATACATTGGAAAAGAGGTAAGGAGGACCTTAAAATGCCTGAAATCTTTGACCACCCTGAAATTCACTAAGTCGCGCCCCATGGAAAGTAGATCAAGAACCCAGGTTCCCCAATCGACATAAAATTGGCTGGATGTGTCTATCATAACAGAACACATGAAAAAGCCACTGTTAACAGAAAGTCGGCCATTTTGTTTTAAAGCAGCCATTTTGGGCCAATTTCAGAACTTGTGCTTCACCATCTCCGATGAGAAAATTCACCTTAATGAGCCCCAACTGGAAGCAGGAAAACTACTCATGGGCAATCTAAATTGCCAAATTACGTCTGTGGTGTAGTACCACAGGGACAGAAGATTTTTTTTTCTCTTGTGCTTGAACTCTTTATTCCTTTTGCGCTAAATGGGTTGAAACATAGCAGACAGGTAAAAATGGAACCCGTCCATTGATTTGTGTTTTGTCGGCCGCTAATGAAGAGTTTTCATTTTTTCGTGCGGGTTCCCATCCGAGCGGTAATTGTTTTCACTTAGGCTCAATCGAAGCCGAGGCAGGAGAATTTGCCGCAAATAACTCGGCCCATGCAGGGTGTCGGGGAGGCTAATCCAAGTTGCGTGCGGTGACATGCAAGCGTCTCGTTAAGTTCCGACCTGGGAGGTCAGATGTGGACCTTTTTTATTATTATGAATAATGTGTGTCACATTTCCGTCCAACAGTTTGCATGAAAAAAAAAAGAATAATGTACACGAGAAAAGTAATGCCTTCGCTGCCATGCAAGTTTTGAAGGATGGTTCTGGCAAGCCAAAAGGAGACATGTTAAAAGCACAGCATGATGAGACGTGTTTTCTTTTTATTGGTTCTTCAGCAATATGCTAGAAATAATACATTTAGGCTAGCAAGGAGTCAAATGATGTTCAGAAGTAAAAATGGATCATATGCTGGATTTATATCGTTATTGGGTGAAATCATGACAGGCATTCTTAGGCATGTTTTTAATGAATGACGATCCGTAACGAGGTAGACGGTTCTGGTGGTCAATGGCGATTTGTGCAAAATGCAGCATTTTAAATTTTAAAAATGATCAGTCGATCATTAATTTGCTCATTGAATCGATCAAGGGGATTCATCAAATGCTCATTGCTATTCTCAAGAAGATGTTTATATTTTGAACAACAGTTCTCATAAGCCCCCCAAAACAATTGGTTGAAGTCAAAATTTCAAGGCAACAAAATTCAGAAATTATAAGTTGAGGCTATTCAACTAAATGCTTTAAATAAAAAAAATACAAGTTATGTTTTTTACAGTATGGTGATACTCGTTAAAATCGTGGAGTTTTAAATAATACACAAGAACAATTGCTTGTTAATTTTTCCATTTAATCAAACCAAGAACACCATCAGCACGCCTTGTTGAAAGTGGATATCCATTTTTTAAATTAAAGACAACTATGGAAGGTAAATGGCGATATGATGGTGAACTTGCGCGGCGATCATCGCGCTCACCTCACAAAGCCGAGCATCCCCGTGTTGCCACCATGTCTGAGTTTATTCTTTTTTTTTTTTCTTTTCAAAAACATTAATCTATTTTTACTTTTTCTTTCCATTCCATCCCCGTCCTCTCC
>CAAKHF010016097.1:11395-29842 GCA_901007745.1 Hippocampus kuda
TCATCCTCCCACATTTCCTATCTCATGCGTTTTTGTTTGGCTTACCTGATTTTCTTTTTCCCCCCACCACACTCTGGCATGCTTTCGACTTACTGCACGTGTACTCGTGACTTTATTCTTCCGGTTTCTAGTTTAAATGTCACATACAGGCACAAAAGAATCCAAAATAGCGAATGCGGCGAAGAGGCTTACGTTGTGCAGCGAAGCGTTTTTTTTTTTTTTTTGTGTGTGTGTGTGCCTAATCTGCGGTGATGGCAGAGATGGCACGGTGGCTGCTTCGCTTCAAAAGGACATCCCACAATGCACCTGCAGATAATACATTCAGCATGTCGCTCACGTTGCCTTGCTGAAGTGAATCGGTTGAAATTCTGTGCATTTATTGGCTGAAAGGCTCTCATTCCTGTTTTAAAATCGACTTAATAATTTAAAGAATTTACAAGAGAACCTCTTCTGGAGCATCATGACTAGTCTAAAAAAAAAAAAAAAAAGAATTTAAGGGTGGCCAATGGAGGTTGTTGTTCAAAACATGACAGTTTTAACTAATTTTTTTTATAGCCGGTTAACATCCAGGGAGAGCAAGTTTTTAACCCTTTCAGACACAGCAGTTACTACAGTGGAAAGCTTATCATGTTATCCGGTTACAGGGTGCATGAAAGGGTTAATGGCAAATTCTTAACCATCACTGGGTCCTCCTCTGGACCATCCACCCGAGTTTAAAATGGACTTAGGTGTTTTTAAGGACCATTTGGGGAGCCACTTGTTAAAAATATGTCCTTATAAACGACCTTTCCATTGGATTTTTAGCTAACTGGTATACACTTTTAAAAATTACTACAGTCGGGATCACGCCTTATTCATAAAAAATTGCTACAGGCCATCATGGAAGCAGTTTCACTGCATGATAGCAGTCACATGACACATCATACGGCAGACTCGCGCTGTTATCATCGGCGACTGCTTTTTTTTGTGGATGAAATGCAAACTTTTCAAGGTCTAATAAATAATGACGAACTTTCTGGGGCATCATTGCCAGTCTATATGTTATTCAGGATAGTTCTGGCCGCCAGTGAAAATACTTTTTCAAAACATTCATTTTTTTTAACCACGTTTTCATTGGTTGCTCAGCTACAGACTTTTGCCAGTACATGCGGAACACGGTTCAACGCATTATTAATAAATAGCTACAGGCGCTTCACGATTAGCATCTCACTTATATGCTGGCCGTCATGTTGCACGTCATTTGATGGATCTATGTGATTAGCGTTGGACTGTCATATTTATTTTATGAAATGCTAAATTTTACCTCGTGTCATTTCTTATTCATGTTGCTTAAATGAATAAAAATGGAATATATTTCCTTCTCTGGGTGTGTTTTCCCTGCATGCTGGCCATCACCCTATACATGAGACCGTGGAGATATATGTTAGCATCGCAGTCTGGTTAATTGGATGAAATCCAAACTTTTTGCCTTGTGTCAGCTGTTCTTATTCATTTTTTTTACCCTTAATTTAAAAATAAATAAATAAACTACTTAGCATGTCGGAGCTAAAACGCTCCCTACTCTGGAAGCGTCTAAGCTACAGGCTAGCAAGCGCATTACTTGTCAAATTTATTAGATGGACGCTTTTTGCCTTATGGCAGCTGTTCTTATCAATCTTTTAATGCCTAATTAATAAAAACTAGCTATTAGGGGATCCTGCGGAGCGTCTTTCTTCCCTACATGCAAGCAGTCATCTGTATGATTGATGAATCCTGCGAATATTTCTACGCACGCATCAAAGGCTCCGTCACCAAAATATGCGCTTCAGCCAATGCCGCCAGAGGTGGCAACCAACTGAAGTCGCTCTGCATACTCGTTAGGCATGCGTTCACATGTGCCCTCATATGAGGTGTCAAAAGCGTGGCCTTTAATCAACTGGCCGGCCCCCCGGCGCATGGGGCGTTATTGGCGTGGTAGCGTGGCAGTCGGACGTTCAAGGGCTGCCGAGGCCCCGTGAGCAAACAGTAGCGAAACTAACTGCTTTCCAAGAAGAGTGATCCTAAAGCTTCTCTGAATGTATGGATTCATTTAGATCAGGGATGACCAAACTGCGGCCCCGGGGGCCATTTGCAGTCCGCCATCTTTTTTGAGAAACCCGCAGCTTAGACAAAACAAAAAACATTTGGCACGGCCAGGGGTGGAGTTACATCTTGGCAAAAAGGGTGGCCATGACCACCACGCTCTGGCCATCCCCCTGGAAGGAGGTGATTTTGATATCTGTGACTTTTCTACCACTTTCAGGTGGCTGCAATGTTCTTAGACCCCTTGATACTGTTAATTTAGAGTAACTGACTGCTGAAGACACCAACACAAGCAGCAAGTTCAAGCTTATGCCCTTGCTTTCTTTTTATGGAGCTCGTACATAACCATGTCATAAACAACTGGTAGTACAGCGTCGGGAGACGGGAGGTGCGCTAAACGCTGCGTGTGTGAAACCCAAGTGTGCTCGAGGCGGGTGAGCAAACGCCTTCATTAAAGGTGGCTTACTGCACGCGGTGAGCGTGCAGTAAGACTCGCGCTAATTGGTACAAGCAGCCTGGCAGATCCAGTGGTGTAGCGGCACTGCATGATGATGAGCGGGCAGGATGAGGAATTGGAAAGGAAGGGCCCGAGCCTGTGGGACAGTGGCGGGGAGCCGTTTATTAGAGGGGAAGCCTTGAGTTCTTGTTATGAACAATGTTATGATGTTGCCGTCTTTATTAACTGTTAAATGGCGATCCTTTTGTTTAAAAAACAGTTTTTGGCATCTTATGTATCATAGGAGCATGAGGAAGGGAGCCATTTTGGTTCCTTACCCATCCATAATTTTTGGTATCTTTACTGGTCATGAATTCAATTTAAGATAAGATAAGATAAGAAAACCTTTATTAGTCTGCGCATTCATACGAAATTTTCAAGTTGGGAAACATCTCAACAGGAAAATATTGCCTCTTTTTACGAAAGAAATTTCAAGATACGAAAGATAAAAAGATTCTTGAAGGCAACATACTTATAGCTGCTCTGCCATTGGCTGTTACCGAGCATCTTCCTGGCATCCCATTGGCTAAGAGGGACTTCTACCGTATGTGTCTATGTGTGTAGATAGATAGATATGTGTCTCTGCAGCGTCCTCGTTATTCGCCCCTCGGGCCATGAAGTGTTTTACGTAAATGTGACTCACCCAGACAAAGTGTTCACCAGCCGGGCGATCGCACACTATGCTGACGTTTGCCTTGGATATTTTTCAAGTCTTGGTCAAAGCCGACAAAAGCAAACGTCCTTGGATCAGTTCTTTACCGGCAAAAACTACTTCTGAGAGAGAACATGGACTAAAGAGGGCAAAAAACGATGAGGACGCAGTTAAAAGTTAAATGACCATTTTTATTCTTTACTCTCTTCTTTGTTTTTTAAATTATGCACAACTCTCATTTATTGTACAATGATCTAATTGTAACATATATTTGTTGCATATTTTGATGCATTTGTATGCTTTAGAAAACATTTATGTCTGAATTTTGTGGGGGCTTGGAACGGATTAGGGCATTTCCATTGGAAACGTGTCTCTACTTACAAAATTTTCAAGTTCAGAAATCTCTTCCAGAACCAATTAATTTTGTAAGTAGAGGTACCACTGTATTTGGTCGTGAAAGGGGACAGGAACAACACTTGGTACCTTATTTATCAGGAAAGTACCTCTGTTGAACATAAATTAATGGAGAAAGAAGAGGAATGATCACGTTAATTACAGGACACGTGTCGCATTGTGAACGACCGTGGACTTGTTTTCTTACAGGCAGGGTTATTTTTAGTCATTCTGTTTCTATTGTGCAGCAACAGCATTACTGTAATTGTGTGACACAATCTAACGGCGTGCTTTTTGCCTTTGGATTCATCTTTCTCTTTATTCACATTGCACAATATGGCCATTATCTTGGAACAACTGGCAAGAGGACCCAATGCAAGAAGTACATGGCACCTACTGTACATTGCATGAATATTTTATTTTGAGTGTGGATGATTTCTAGATCGTCTCTCTATTTCTATAGTTCATTTGCAGATTTTAAATGTGCGTATAAAAAGATGAATTCACTCGGAACTTGCCCGTTCCACGCCCAAAATGATAAAGCAGTGAGAGCGCACTAAAATGGAAAGAGTCTGCATTGAAGCAGTCTAATGTTGTTTTTATTTTATTTTTTACGACGGGCTCAAAAACATCTCAAAATTTGACAAGGGTGTGATCAATTCCACGTGTCGTCCTAAATTCAACGACTGGAACTCGCACACAACCAACACGAATCTAATCAAGACAAACTTTACTTGGCGAGGGGGGAAAAATATATATCATACTAAGTATATGGATAACAGTAGACAAGCGTGAGAGTGCACAGAGGTGTTTGCGGAGGCAAAATAAAAAAAACGCCACGGGCGACGACATCAGTCGCGCCTCATTAGTGCCAGTGACTGCGGCTCTGAGCTGCAGGAGTTCAGCCCGCAACAGAACGGAGAAACGGCGACAGCAGGAAATGACGCTTTCAAGGCGGAGCTTCAAAACCCTGCGACTCAGCACGGATTTTAGCAATGTTTTACTTTCCACTGGTTGTTCTTAATCGTGTACACATCTCAAAAGTATTCATCCGCGGCGCCGTGTGCACCCATCCCTGCGTAGGCACTCCTTGATGAGCGCATTGAGACAAGTCGCTCAGCTTTGTGCCATCTGCTTTGCTGTTGTTGACGACGGCGGTGCCTTGAGATACAAGTCACCTGACCACATTCTGAACTAAAAACAGTTGTATCTCAAATCATCTTTCACCATTTAAATGAATGGAAACGCCATGATGATTCTTTCAGCCTCTTTAAAACCAGAACCCCGAATCTTATGTAATATTGCTGGCGTCGGGCCGAAACCTTGTACCTCCAAAATATTCATTTTTCAGGAGACCCCCCCCCCCCAAAAAACGGCATGTTTGTTCAACCACTAACATTGCATCATAAAAGAGAGCAAGCCATTGGAACACTTGTGGAACATGTGGACAACCCCCCCCCCCAAAAAAAAAAATTATTAATATGACCAAATTGTGATTTAGGAGATTTTGACCTGACGTCAGCAAATTTGAGTGTGCCGTTGTTTGCTAGCATTCAAGTAGCGGAGGCAGCGGGTGCTTTAAATAGAAAGCATGTCATCTTTGGTTGATGTTTAGTTTGACAGTAGCCTGTCAATAGCATTGCATTTGTATGACAATGACGTTTTGTTTTGTTTTTTTGACTTGGTTGATTATCTGTAGTCATTATTTATTTTGCTCCAATTTGCAGTTCACATTAACAACTGGCAGGTTACTACTCGTTATTCCCATTATCTCTATTGCGCTAACCAAAACAGCAACACCTACACAACCACATACGTCAGCCTTTTCAAGCAGTATGAAGTTTTTTTTGCGAGCATGGGCAGCATTAAAAAGGATCTAACGTTACGCGTAGACCGTTGCCATTCACTCACATGGATTTCACGATCCCTGACGCAGATCGACGCTCATCTTAGTGCTCTTGTTGTTGGTATCGCGACATGACGAATGGTCCCCATTTATCAAGTCGTGCAAACATTTTACGGCACGTTTTTCTCCAACTTATCTCTGGTGGCACATTAAAGTCGTTAATCCAGTCATCCATCATTAAACTCCCCCCTCATATAAATTAGCGCAGCATTAGCGCCGTCGTTCATCTTCATCAGCCGCGCTGCCGAGCAAGCAGCTTTCCTTCATCTGTGCCGCGCTGCCCCGCGCCTCTTCCACTGGTAGCAGATGCTGAAACGAAACGAGAATGTCACTCAGCAGTGTCATGTGACGTTTTTGTTTTGTGAGCATGCACTTCAAGAACGTATTCCATTCACATTAGTAGTCACGTTTGGTTTTGTAATATGAACAATGACATAAACAGACTGGATTTAACATTAATCTGAATTGGGCATCATCCCACGGCGTTAAGAACATACCCTTCCTGAAACAACCACATAGCTTTGCTTCGGTCAAGTCTTTTTTTCGCAAAATGCTAACAGTGCAAAACGCCATAGATGGGCTAACAAATATCCCTTTTACCTTTTCAGGGACAGCAGTTACTACAGTGGACAGCTTTTAATATCAGGTGACAGGGTACATGAAAGGGTTAAGCAACGCATATTTGAACATAAACTATGGAGCAACACATGTAGACAGATAATTAAAGGAATGACTAATCTTACTGCTGGTTACTGTGGAGTGGCTCGTGTAGCTGTAATATTTGCCCTCAGATGGCCAAGACAAGCAACGAATTACAGGAAAAATTATGGCAAAAACTGTTTTCATTCTTAAACGTAAATGTTACCATTGTATGTTTTTTTTGTCATTTACAATATGCTATTTTCCAGACTTTACAGAGATCTGATCAGTTAGACCAGATCGGCAGATATTTTGCATTTTATACAAAATGGTTTATTTGGCACATCGATCACCGACATCATTGATCAGATCTGAAAAATAAGACATAACACCCAAAACAATCTCCTACTCAACTAGGATGCTCTCTCGTCAATAATCCAATATTTCTCATCATATACAGCCAAGAGTATTTTCCAATCTTTTTCAAACATTTGGAGCTTTTTGGGGCAGGTGTTGGGTTTCGCCCCTCCATTTTTCATGTATCAACGTTTTTGGGGAAATGTTTTGGGTGCGGTTAGTTTTTAATTATTTTTTTCCCCTAGTGCATTTCAGTGGGTGTCAGTTGTACAAGAATTTTGGCTTTGGTGGTTCCGAGCTGGTCCCAATCTCCCATGATAAACTGTGATTGACTTTAGAATAAACAAATAAGTTGTTTAAATAGATTAGATAGATTGGTCCAATTCACTCATCGATTTGGTTATCATGTTTATTTTTTCTTTTTTTTTTTTTTTTTTAAATTCCAAAATCCCGATTGTGTAAAGCCTACTAGCTTTTTATGAAAACGCTCTTCCGCCACCTCCTCCTGCGCCGCACTTACCCACGACCTCCTTTTTTTGTTGTTGTTGTTGGCTCACTTAATTGGAGATTAAAAAGAGTGAGCGCATCCGGCGGCGTGAAAATGTCACATCTTTGTCAATTTCTCGCTCGCCGAGGAAAACGGCTCGCGCCATTAGCGTCACGCCGAGGCCCTCAGAGCAAGGGGGCCCGTGGGGGGTCTCCCCATACGGCGCCATATGCCAGGAAATTGAACAAACAGAGGAGATTTGCGGCAACAAAAGCAGCGGGAGAGCACAGCGGAGGGGTCATCAAGGCGAGGCGATCGTTCCAGACGGCATCCCAGCTCCGTTTCGTGGAATAACGGAGCGTTGACTCCATGTTTTATTAATCACCGCGGGGACGCTCTTCTATTCTCTTCTTCCTTCGTCGTTGAGGTCAGGCTCTGCTTCAGAGAGACGCTCCGGTGGGAAATCTCCCTTTTACTCTGTCAAAAAGGGGGGGAAAGAAATTCCACATTTTGAAGTTGGAATGACTTTCCGTTTTTTAAGGTTTCCCACGTATGAGTGGTGTGATTAGCTAAGAAGAAAAAAAAAATCACATTTAAATATTCAGAAAGAGAGGAGCTGAGGGCTTGAAATCAAAGAGGGAAACAATCAGCATTTCTAATTAAAAAGAAGAAATACAACAAAAGAAATGACATTGATTAAGGAAGGAATCCCTATCCTCTATTCACTCTCGGTGGGTCTACTCATCCTTTTTTTTTTTAACTTTTAACTATCATTGACAGGATGGCACATACAAAATGTAGTGCAGGCACAGTTTAAGTCACATTTACTTTGATGTTTGCTTTTTTTTAAATAGTTTCTTATTAATTTTAAGAGTTTCTTTTGCTATAAAAAAACAACATAAAAATCTAATGTTTTTTGCACAGCAAATATGGAATAAATAGCGAACTTAATTCGTTAATATAATGACTATAATATAGTTACAATGGAACTTTGGTTTTCCTATTCCCTAATTTTCATAAGATTCAGTTGTCACTGAAATTTTTTCAGCAAAATTTTGTTTCAATTTTCATACATCCGTTTGTTTGAGTTTTCTTAAAACAAAAATATTAAAAAAAAAAAAAAAAAAAAAGAAAGAAATCCTGGAATTGATGTGCAGTCTTTGGAAGCACTGAGGTGTATTGACGTTCGGGCAAAATTGATGATAAATCCTGTCAAATGTCCGACCTTCAAAATAAAAGCACACACTGTAATAACGTACTTTGCCCTCACTTTCTTTGGCTTATTTAGCGGTTGTTCTCACTAAACAAGCAAAAGTAGTTGAAGGCCTGACTTTTGACAGAATGTTGGCTGATTGTTGCCTTGAATTGTTTGTAAAAACTCACATTGAGGAATGAGCCTTGCCTTGTGTTCAACCCTTTTTTTTACACAATATAACAGAAAGCTCTGAGTGCCAGCCGTTTGATAAAGAAGTTCAGAAACACAATAGAATCCAAGGGGAAAAAAAACCCTCAGGAAAATAATTCGCTTTCTTTCCTCCTCCTGCATTCCATACGCCATCAAGTCTTAAAGGGAAACATCCGCTTGATTAGTTATTCGTATTCATTTCACAATAAAGGACATCTTAATTTCACACTTAACTGTATGCAAAACTACAGTTATTCTCCATAAATGTACTTTTTGTTGATTTCTGAGTGTCTGGGCTGGATTGATCCGATTTAGGCCAACTTGAGGCTGATTTGGGGGATGTTCTGACAGGAAATATTGCTTTCGTTTTCGTACGATTCTGTTTTACTCTGACTTACTGAAACGGATTAATCTCAAAAACTGAGGCGCCACTGTATCGATAAATAAAATAAATCACTTGACCAAGTTGTTATGATCATAAAAAGAAATATTTGGAGCTTTCACCCATCCGAGGTTTAGGACACGTAAAAAACAAAAATAACTCATGACATTTTTTTAAAAATATGAATTAAATATGGACTTGGTCATTATGGGGAATGAGTGCATGGCAGTTGTAATAGTGAGAAAAAAAAGGGCTCAAAGTGGGTCACTACATAATGTTGTGAGTTCACACCATAATGTCCAAGATGGTGGACGTTCAATCATGATGACCTCTGATGGATTTGGGTCAGGAAGTCCAACCCCTTTCCACATCTTTACGCATTTTTTGTTGATCTTAAAGATGAAAGTCATCCAATGCCTCATAAGAGTTAATGTGACCACCAACCGGAGCTCATGATGACAGCCGCCTTCTCATGAAAAATGACTTTCCGGGTCAATGGGAGCAGTCCTTTACTTTGATTTTGTTTTGTTTTTTAAGGAAACTGGCCAAGAAGCGCAAAGAGACGCTGAACAGCACTCGCCAGGAGATGACGGTGATGGTCAACTCCATGGACAAGAGCTACACGGAGCAGGGCACCAACTGCGATGAAGCACTCTCCTTCATGGACACGCACAGCCACACGCTCAACGCGCGCAGCGAGTGCGCGCTCACCACCGTCAACGCGCGCAGCGAGTGCGCGCTCACCCTCAACGCGCGCAGCGAGTGCGCGCTCCCCCTCAATGGCCGAGGTACGACGGGAAGAAAAAGTCCAATATTGTTGATTCCGATCCCTCTGTCCTTCTTTTCATATTATAGTATAGTTGTTTAGATATTGGCCGGCCCGGTAGTCGAGTGGTTAGCACGTCGACTTCACAGTGCAGAGGTACCGGGTTCAATTCCGGCTTCCTGTGTGGGGTTTGCATGTTCTCCCCGTGCTTGAGTGGATTTTCTCCGGGTATTCCGGTTTCCTCCCACATTCCAAAAACATGTATGTCAGACTGATTGAACACTCTAAATTGTCCCGAGGTGTGAGCGCGGATGGTTGTTCGTCTCTGTGTGCCCTGCGATTGGCTGGCAACCGGTTCAGGGTGTCCCCCGCCTACTCCCCGAAGACAGCTGGGATCGGTTCAAGCACCCACCGCAACCCTAGTGAGGGTAAAGCGGTTCAGAAAATTAATGAATGTTTATATATTTTGTTCTATGATGGATTTAAACTTCTTTTTTTTCCGAGCACAGCGAGTGATTCTCACCTTTTCAATGCACTTTTTCAAATCACTTCTGCCCCTTAAACTACGACACACGCACACAATCACAATGCGGTGACCTCTTCATTTCGGCTTCTCGCAGGGTCCGTTTAATCCGCCGTTGATGGGCAGCTGGGCTAAATCTGCGCCTGGGGGGCTCCACTCGCCATAATCCCGCCTCCTGAGCGTCAGATTAAGCAACCAGAGCAGCCCTCCTCGAGCACACATAAACAGCCGCACACACACACACACACACACACACACACACACACACACACACACACACACACACACTCCTGCCAGGCAGGAGCCCCAATGATGCGCTGACCTTGATTAACTGTCTGTCGGGGTGGACTGCAGATCTGTTGTCTGCTAGCTTTTCAGGTTTAAACGGCTGATTTATGATCGGCGTCGCTGCCGGCGACCTTAAGTGACAGTGCTGTTTGGGATTAAGACGTGATAGATTAGACACGAGTCGTAATAACAGAGTTTGCGCCTCAATGTTGAGCATATTGACTCTGGAATTTAGTTTGATCCGCCATCCACTTTATTTTTGTGCTTAATCTCGACCATACATGCCCTTTTGAAATCCACATGTTCACTTGATGGTGACTGTGGCCACTTAGCTGACTTCTTAAAATGAGCAAATCAACCTTGACGGCGGACGCTAACAAGCTTCTAGGATGTTTTCAAGTAATGCACCGAGCCTGAATAAGAAGCGCAACATGAGAGCGTGACAAAAGAGGGACAGCGGTATGCTAAATGACACACACACACATACACACAGATCGTGACGAAGCACGATGGCAGTGTGCGAAACCGAATGCCTGAAAAGGAAGCACAGAGCAAGACAACGTGAGACAGTGGTGAGCAACGTGAAAGCCTGAGAAAGAAGCACGGAATATGGACAATCCCGGCAGTGTTGTGTAAAACAAAATCCTGAAAAAGATTCACAGAGTCATGCAAAGTGAGATAAGCGCGTGCTGCATTGAAGGCGTATGCATTTTGAAATCCTTTAAAAGATGGAAAAGTCACCCAACGCCAAATTAAAGTTAATGCGGCCACAAAGCAGAGCTCATCATGTGACCACCTTGTCATGAAAAATTATTTATCGTCAATCTGAGCAGTCCATTACTCCGATTTGATTTTAAACAAAATCCAGAAAAAGATGCACAGACGGTGATAAAGCCTGACAGTGTTAAGCCAAACAAACAAAAAAGAATAACAACCAGAAAGCGCGACAAAAAAGCTTGAAAAAGATGCTCACATACAAAGCGTGATGGTGGTGTCCAACACAAAAGCCTGAAAAAGGAACATAAAGCGTTTAAACGCTTCAAATATAATCTATTCCTATTTTTAATGTTTTGTTTTTACAATTTCCTCCTAAATCCCACTGTGTTTTTTTTGCAGCGGGATCATCGCCCTCCTCTTTCACGCTGCCCAAAGCCAACACGCTGAGCACGTCCATCCCGACCAGCGCCTTCTACCCAGGTAACCTTCCCACACCGAATTTGTCGCTAGAGACGCTAAGCTAAACTCACTCTGGATTGATATTGACTGCAACTTTTTGTTTCCTCCTCAAACTCGCGCCTTCAGACCCCTTTGTGCCGACCGCCATTTTAGGTGAGAATTCTTTTCTGTCATGCTGCTAGATGACACTGAAGATCAGTTTTATGTTCTGTGTTAGATGTCACAACCGAAACGCCAGACAACATCTCGCTGTTGTTCTTCAAGAAAATTGTTCACTTCTCTCAAACTTCCTTCTGGCTTTTTTCTTGGGAACCCGTGATGGAAGGGCGTACACGGTATTTTAAAGACAAGCCAAATATATCAGTGGCTAACCGCTATCCTCATCCACGATTTTCTTATTTTCAGCCCCACGATGACAAATGAAAACTGTTGTCTTGTTGGCTGGACATTTTGCTGCTGCATAGAGCCTTATAGTCTGAGGACGACAGCATATGGGCTAGTCTTGAGTCATTTGTAAATTAGTCGATGGGAAGACGAGATTCTGAAGACAGGTTGATTAGCGGTTAGCCGACTTTGAGCATCAATCCAGTGCAGGGTTGTCATAGTTGAGGATTTTCGTTCTCGTTTGTTTATTTATATTTGGTTTTGACCTTTGTTTTCTCAATTCAGTTTGTTTCGATTAATTTTTCGAGTGGGTTTGTTGCTCAAGGCTCTAATGCACTCAAGGCTTCAAACTCAAGGCCCGGGGGCCGGATCTGGCCCGCCACATCATTTTATGTGGCCCGCGAAAGCAAATCAACTTGCATGATGCTTGCTAAAATTTGTACCAAAATTTCAAATTCTCATCTGTAAGAGTGATAGAAGTGTGGGTGGAAGTTGTGCGCTACACAAATGCTAGTAGAAGAAGCGCGGGCACAGAAGTGATCATTGCGCTTGCAGAATAAGGGCGAGATGTTGCGCAACACCTTTGACATAAACAGTTAGCCCATTGGCAGTGAATTTTGTTTCTTTGTTGTCACACCTGCAATGATTCATTTACACAATTGAGGACTGAAAAGCACAGATTTAACCCCCTCCCCCCTCCCCTCCCACACCATCATTTCAGTTTTGTTGAGCTTTTTCCTGATTTGTTTTATTTTCTTCCAAAGATCCTCCCTTTCATCATAGCTGCCTGCTCGCCCGTCCTCATTCTCATCCCCACATTCCCGCTCAAACCAGGGTCTCTCCGGTGTTGGTGGGGGGAGGGGGGGGCTGGCTTTGCTGCATCCCATCCGCGTGTGATGTCACATATGTGTTTGACCTGTCATATGCATGGACAGACGTGTGGACCGGCAGGTGTGTGAGGTGGGGTTGGGCGAGGTCGACATTTTAGCTTTTTTTTTTTTTTTTTTTTTTTTAAGACACAAGTAAATGCAGCTTGGGAGGCGGAAACAAGTCTTACCACCTTCCCCTTCAACAAAAACATCCATGTCTTCCCCTCCCTCCTCTTCATTTAGACACCCCCCCACCCCCTCGCACCCCGCGACACAACGAGCTATTCTATTATTCTTTTTAATGTCATCGTCGCCCGCGCCGTCGGCGGCCTACTTGTTTGTGTTTTGCTTTTCGCTTCCCGATGAAATGGAATGATAAAACGACGCGGCCCCCGTTAACGCATCACACGACGACAAATTGGGGGCGTCGCGCCACGCTTTTGAGTTCTCTAGAAGAAAGAGAAGGGGAGTTTAACGGCGCGCGTAACTTAAAGGGGCGTCTTTCATCACCGCCATATGCCGCCGTTAGTTTTTAATGAAGCGGGACGGGGCCCGATTGGCACGAGGTTGCAGCGGTGACAGTTGTCAAAATAATGAAGAAAATTAATGGCATCAAGAATTTGAAAAAAAAAATGTGTTCCAGACTTCAAACTGTCGCCATTTCAAATGTTTTATTAAGTCAAGTCAAGTACAACTTTATTGTCAAATAAAAAATAATAATAATAATAATCAATAAAAATTTGATAGAAATAATTTTAACTGTCAAACAAGTGCAAAAAGGAGTTAACCACTGTTGCTGGTGAACAGAATTGACATGATAAGCTAAAGTATTTTGTTGCTATAATTTGAGAAGGGATATTGACTTTCATTTAACCCAAAAATGCCACATTTTTTATGAATTGCCACAAAATTATGGTGACGCCGACGTTCACAATTCCCCAAAAAAATCCCCATCCTGCCATTTTGCGTAAATATCTGCTAAGCTTAAAGTTCTCCGAAATGATTTGACACCATACTTCATAAAGCTCATGTAACTCCTTCCACTTTAAATTATAAATACTGTAACATTATTTGTCATAGAAATGTCCAAATAAATGAACAACTCTTCATGATTATATGCAGGTCAGTAAGTCATTGAAGACGTGCTCCACAAATATGGCTGACATGCTCAGCACAAATATTTTGCCATTCAAGAAAATGGCAGTTTAGAATTACTATTTTTATTATTTTATCATTTCAAAATTGATACAGTTGCAGGGTCATTTTTCAGTTATTCCTCAACTTTGCCATTCATTTTTGTATGATGCGACCATTCACAATTCCCACAATCCCAAATCTGCCATTAGGTCCCCAAATATGTCCGATATGCTTGGCAAAAAATATTTTGCCCCCCCTCACACCCCCAAATATCTTTCAAAGCGGGAAGGGGTAAGCAACATAATTATTTATGTGTGTATCTTTATCAAACCCCAAAACACGCTCCATTTTTTTAAATAAATTCCTACTAAATTTATGTGGCACTCTTTCACAAAGCCATCATTTTCTTCTCCCTCCTTAAAATCCATGATATCTTTGTTTGATTCACCCCCCCCCCTTAAATCCACAATTCCCTCGTTTGATTCTTTTTACTTTTGTCATTTATATTGCCCCACCATCCATCAGTCAGCCCCCAACCTCCTCCCACCCTGACTGGGCCGAAGCTGGTCAATGTATAGCGTAGCACTCAAACACTGTAACAGGTTCTCATGCTGGATTGTTGCTTATGCCCTCTTTCTCTCTCTCTCTCGCTCTCTCTCTCTCTCCTTCCTCCTTTCTCCCTCGCTCTCTCTTTTCCCACATCCATCACCTCTTATGTATCTGCTATCTAAAAAGTGCCCATTAATGGTAAGTTCTCCCATGCGGGCCCCTGGGTGGGCCGGGGTTAGGGGAATGGGGTCGTTGTTCTGTCGGACTGCAATTGAGCGCTTCTGACGTTTTGTGACATCACTTGCATGACCAGTGTTAGCATTTCACACCCCCACCCACAAAAGTCCTCTCCATTCCATGCCGTCATTAGCAACATTAACACAGCATGAGCTGAGTGCCATATGGTAGCGTCATTTTCATCTCCGCCTCCCTCCCGGGCTCTTTTTTATTTATTATTATTATTATTATTATTATTATTATTATTATTATTATTATTGTTATTATTATTTGTTTTTTTTTTTATTATCGGAAGAGCAGGTTAGCTAGGGTGGAATCAATGCTGTCTTTGTGTGATGCTTTCCCACTAAAAGCCCTTTGCACCACTACCACTCTACCAGTTCCCCTTTCTCCATGTTTTTGGGTGCAGCCCCACCCCACCCCACCGCCACCACCACCTCCACCTCCACCTCCCCACCAACTACATCTGTGCCTCACGTCTGCCACTGACTGGTTTAAAAGGTGAACCAAAACAAACTCTGGGGGTTGACTTCCCCTTTTACCAGAACTGAACCAAAACCACAATAGGGTTCAGGTGATACACATGATTTACACTTGACTATTTATGTGACGCAACTGTTTTGTTTTTTTGGTTGTTGTTTGTTTGTTTTAAAAGCTTGTCTGGTGGTCAAGTGAACCGACACCACCACTTCAAGCGTATTAACCAAACCAAAAGTGTGACCGCACTGAGCTTCGTTCACACCCAAATGAAGCGCGCTAGCAAAGCAATGGTACCATCGTTTGTTTTTAACAGAACATGTAACAATGTAGACACAACATGAAGTTCAAGTGACCCAAAGCGCACCAGCATTCATACGGTCGTCATCATACATGGCCAAACGAAACACATTATCAGAATAGTAGTACAACATATTTCATCAAACCAAAAATCTAAATGCTGACGCGATTGCTTTCGGTTCGTAAACTGTGTTCTGAGACAGATGGACCTAAACCTTCCCACCACATGACTCATCCTCTTACTCAATGGTGTTGTGTTGTTGTGACCATCCATTACATGCAGATTACTACTTTTGGAGAGTTGTTTGTCAATCTGGAGGCTGGTGACATAATGCTGAGCAGTAAATGAGATAAGCGGCCATCTGCAGCAACCTGGAATGTCACAACATTTACCGCTTTCAAGCGTCGTGTCACCGAGTCACCCTACTTTGCTTTTCACCGCATTGGCGCTCACTTGCGGGCCTTGTCCCTTGTGCTTTGCGAAGCAGACGAGAGCCAGAACATGGGCAGCGACACCAGCAGCTTGGTGCAGTCGCACTCGCTGAGGAAGCGCGAGGCGGTGGACGTGCCGTACCAGAGCGGCCAGCTGCACCCGGCCATCCGCGTGGCCGACCTGCTTCAGCACATCACGCAGATGAAATGCGCCGAGGGCTACGGCTTCAAGGAGGAGTACGAGGTCGGTGGACTGCTGTCCCAAAAGCCAGCCCGCATGTCCACCGGGATTTTTAAAAGCATTTTTAAGGCTAAACATAGCAAAACAATGAACCAATCAGGATCAGGAAGAAAGTGATGTCTTATTATTGTATATTATTATATGCCGATGAAGATTTACAAACTAAAAATAAGGAACCAGAAATTTTCGTCAATCACAATCATGAAGATAGTTATTTGTGGAAAAGGCACCATAACAACCATTAGCCAGTCGGAATCATCAAGCAAGTGTCCTGCATAAATAAATGGCTGGATAAAACACAAACACGGGCAGTTAGAAATCTCAAATCCAGGTCCAGAAAATAAAAGCCTTGTCACAGTTTGGCTTTCGCCACAGGTTAGCTTTAGCCACAGGTTGGCTTTCGCGACAGGTTGGCTTTCGCGACAGGTTAGTTTTAACCACAGGTTAGCTTTAGCCACAAGTTATCTTTAGCCACAGGTTGGCTTTAGCGACAGGTTAGCTTTAGCCACAGGTTAGCTTTAGTGACAGGTTAGCTTTAGTCACAGGTTTCTCCTCAACCGGCAGGTAAGTGAGCTCTTTCATGGAAGCATCTGTGGCTAAAGCCAAACTGTGGTGGGGTTTTTAACTTTCTGGACCTGGATTTGACACCTCTGCCTCTGACCTTAATCAGAGACTTTTTATACATTCCATACCCAGTGTAAAATTTGAGGTAATCACTCAGTTCCTTGGAATCATCAGGACACTCCAACACATTCGCTAAATTATTCTCTTGAAAGGAAGCTAACTGTGAATAAATGTTTTCGGTTAGTTACACAACGGGTCCAAGTAACTCTTTGATGCAAGTTCACCTTAGTTCATTTTTCGGAAAAAAAAATATATATAGAAATCTGAGTAAAAAGTTCATGGAAAAAAAAATCAAGACAAATTTCACAACAGTTGAACAAATGAAGACACCTGAAGATTATTCCATTAAAAAAAAAAACAATAAAAATAGTCATAATGTTATTCTAATAAATATGTAAATACATTCTAAAAAATGTAAAAAAAACAAAAACCAAAAAACTAAATTCTACTAAAAAATTCAAGACCATTCTTGAATGATTATTAAATGACAATTATTAAAGAAAATATGATTTTATACAATACCTATTTAAAAAGCCATGTGTGGGTCTTTGGACATGCGGTCATGCTTTGAAAACGTGTCTGCCTCTCTTCATCTGTGTTCTGTGTGCCGCCTACTTTTTCCCAGCTGCACTTTTAGAATGAATTGTTAATGTTTCTCCTGGCTCAGTATGTTGACACTGTCTTTTATTGTCTGTGGTTTTTTTTTTTCCTTCGTTGTTATCAGTGTTTGTGCACTTTTGTGTCAAATGCTGCCTTCTTCCCATTTCCCCTTGCAGAACTGTTGCCTTACCTGCCTTAAATCATCCAATCTCCCCCAAAATCAACATCAAGATAGCCTCACAAAACCAGAGTGCCAAGGCCCATATAAAACATTTCCAATGTTTTAAGTATATGCTCTATTATGGCTTGTCATAATTCATAGATTCTTTTCGTGTCAGCCTGGAAGTGTTAAAAGTCTACAAACAAATAACTAAAAATTACCGGTAACTAAAATAACAAAAAAAGAGAAGACACGACAATATAAAACGCAACAAATTCAAGGGACAAAAAGTGTCAGGTTGACTGAGTCCACTTTTGCGGCTTACCGTGACTTGGATGAATGCGAAATACAGAAGAAAAAAAAAGATTTAGCTTGAACATATATTTTAGTTTTTTTTTTTTAATTGAACTTGTGACAGTAAATTTTAAAAAATACCTACGCAGTTACTGCTATTAGGCTAGTCAATAATAGTAAGTTAAATATGTCAACACTAAGATGAACAATAAATTGAAGACACAAAAAAGTTGGAAATATTCTTAAAAACCGGTCCTTGTATGTAACTTGAGTATGTCATATTTTGAACATTTTTATTCGGTTATTTTGTTTTAGCATTGACAACTACACTCCCTCGCTTTTGGTTGAGGTTGAGAATGACTGCTGTATCATCAATAAAACTTATGACCTATTAAGACAAGCACAAAAGTACAAAACATAGATATATTTTTTTAAAATGTTAACTTCCCTGGCGTATTTGAGAGAATTACCCTTTAGAGGGTTCACCAACACGCGTGACCACCTGTGCCACGAGGATCATTGTTCCGCCATGGGCATCCCTCCAGGCGCGTGTTTTGGTTTCATGTTGCCACCACCACATGTAAAAATAAAATAAAATAAAATAAAACCCCA
>CAAKHF010016097.1:29862-51447 GCA_901007745.1 Hippocampus kuda
TAAAATAAAACCCCACTTACGCCCCCACTCGCCTCCCCCCTGCTTGCATTGTTGCATCTCCACCATGACATCATCATGTCCTCGGGTTAATGCCCTTTTTCCCCTTCTTCTTTACTGATGAGTGAACTGGAGCGTGTGGCGCCCGTTGACTGAACATTGTACTTTTATCTCTCTCTGACCCCTGCTTTTTCTTGTACCTTAACTTTGGATCAGATTAATGAGGTAAGACCACTGCTGTTATTGTTGTTTTGAAATCATGTTAAATGTGCAGTCGATGACAAATGTAAGCAGATGCACAAGTAAAAGGGCATTTACCAAGTAACCCACTTCACCCCCCCCCCTTCCCACACACGCACACGCATTTTGATGGATGGAATGTGCGACACCTGTGCCATGTCAAATGTGCTAGTGTAAAGCTTTTGAAATGAATTCATTGTAATCATCCTCAAGCTTTGATGCTTTTTTTTTCCCCGCCTTAGCAAGAAAAAGCTTTAGAATTTAGTGTTGACCCTTTGTCGAGGATGCCTGATTCCGATTAGCATTATTTTAGGTGAATTCCGTATTGTTTTGTGTTTTTTTGTTATTGTAAAGTGTCCTTGGGTGTCTTGAAAGGCGCTTATAAATAAAATGTATGATGATGATGATGATGAATTCCAAGTAAATCTTGGTCAAAGTATAAGCCCAGCAATTCGCCAAGTTCTTCTGGCTGTCATCCATTTTGTGGGAGCAGGGGTAGTCAAGTCACAAATTTACCTTACAATATGTTCGAGTCGCCCCCTGTTAGTCTAAAGACAGAATTTCGAGGAATATTGTGTTTGTGGAATATGAATTAAGCAACAAAATCCACCCGTTTTTATCCACTTCAGGGGGCCGCTATTTGTTTTCAACTCCACCCCTCAAAAATCTGTGTATAATTAGCGTCCTTTGAAATGCACGTGGGATTTTTTTTTTTTTTTTTTTTTTTGGGTGGGAGGATTTGAACCACTGCCCCCCTCCCCAGAAAATTCTTCAAAAACCACTGATAGACATTCAATGTTTTAAAAAGCAATCCCAATACCGTACGATTTATAGCATACAATTTCCACTGACTGATGATCTCACAAGCCCTCTCTTTGTCTTTTTGCACTCAAGTGTTTCCCGATGCCACCACCATGTTTCACTTCCTGCTGTTGTGTCTTTGTTTGCAGCGTTTCTTCGAGGGACAGTCGGCGCCATGGGACTCAGCGAAGAAAGACGAGAACCGCATGAAAAACCGATACGGCAACATTATTGCATGTGCGTACCCCACAACTCCTCCTCGCCCAGGATTTTTCTTTTTTTTTTTTTTTCCCCCCCCTTGCCGGCTGATTTATTGCGACACGCTCTTTGCGATGCGAAATAAGAAACAAAAGAGTTTTATCAGCACAGCCAAAGCAGCTTTGACCTTTCTGCTCCATGGTTACATATTTATCTTGCCGCAGTTACTTCACCTAAAATGCTTGGTGAATTTTGTAGATATTCCTACAAAATGGTACGGGCCTTATTTGTCAGGATTAGACAAATTGAAAACGAATAAGACATTAAAAGCGATATTACAAAACTGGGTGGCAAGACTGCACGACAGATCCGGTTTTGCTCGTCGCGCAGCAGGCCTCAAACTTGAGCGCGGACAAGAAAACCGCTTCGCAATAGGTGGCCACGATGCTTTGAAGCCATCGAGAGTGGCGGTCAGTCATACTTCTCTTCCTCCTCCTCCTCCTCCTCCTCACCATGTTGTGGCCTGGTTAATGTCATTAATTCCAGGCTGCTTTCTTCTTCCTCTCTTTTTCCAGATGATCACTCGCGTGTCAGGCTGCAGGCCCTGGAGGGTGAACAGAGCTCCGATTACATTAATGCAAATTACGTTGATGTAAGTACACCCACGCACGCATACACACACACACACACACACACACACACACACACACACACACACACACACACACACACACACACACACACTGTAGCGACCTGCTCTATCTGTGTGTGTGTTAAATTAAGAGCAATAAAGATCAGAGGATGACAGCACTCGTATCGAGAGAAAAAAGAGCAAACACATGCTAAGAAAAGAGCTTGATACTAAAGAGGGGAAGGAAGATGACCTCCACCGAGGCTTTACCTGGAACACAAAAATCACTGCAATTTGTAGTACGACATACCATGTAATGTTCAGAGTTCCCTCACATAGTTACAGTTTTTTCCGCACTAAAAGGAGGCACTTAAAAGCCATTTCCATTTTCTTAAAAGCTCACAGCGCGCCTTAAAATCCGATGCGCCTTGTGTATGGTCATTAAGGTAATATTTCAATCCCAAAATGGCTCCTTGCAAGAGACATGCTGACAGCGCAGCGTTCAAACTTAAGGCGATCGGTTACGCAGTTGAACACGGAAATAGAGCAGCGGCAAGAGAGTTCAACGTTAACGAGTCAATGTTAGAACTTGCTGTTGGTTAAGTGAACTGTGTCGCTGCTTTATTAAATACGTTTTACTGACATCTGATCGTTCTGTTGGTGTTTCCTTGAGCGGAGCTCCATCTAGTGGATGCATTGTCGATTGCGTCTTATAATGCAGTGCGCCCAATGTATGATAAAAATTACAAAATAGGCCATTCGTTGAAGGTGCGCCTCACAATCCAGTGCGCCATTTAGTGTGGAAAATACGGTATTTACAAAGTAATCATGCACTATCTGCCGATCTGCAGCTATTCGCTGAAATCCAAATCCCTCTCCAAATAGAAAATTGGTTTCAAGGAAGTGCGTTGTGATGATGTGCAGTTTGTATCTTCACTGAGAGATAAGCTTTGTTTGTTGTGGAGGCAGCCAAGTTTAGCCTAGGTTGGGAAGTGGACATGACTTGTCCAGGCGTACTTTCAACATCCACATGTTCAATTTGGAACAGAATCGCAGGATTCTCCAATCTGTCCGCGCCATCCCTTGCATGCTAAGCCGCACTTGTATTTCAGCACTGACATGAACTCCAGTGTCTCGGTGCAGCTTTTATGCTCCGTTAAAGTCATTAAAAAAGACACATGAAAAGCGTGTTGCGGAGCATCCTAACTGGCTTATATGAGCTGATTCCCCGCAAACGCCGCCATGAGGAAGATGGGCCGCTAATAGCCTGGTGATGTACTTGCCCAATGTGCTCATTTGTAATCTCTTGTTATGCTCTCCTCGCATCAATTCATAATGCAAGGTGCGCCTTCAATTATTTACCTTTGTCTGCTATTGGTTTTATGGTCCATTATGCTGCACCATACAAAGCCGGCGCCTACTTAAAGTCAAGAACACGTGCATATTGAAGAGAGTGCAGACAGATGGCTAACGATGTTTTTTTTGTTTTTGTTGTTGATTTTTTTGGTTAGGGGTTTTTTTTTTAAATCCTTAACTCATCAGAACGCGGTAATAAAAAACCTGTGCGGGCAACATCCCCGCTGCTTTTGTTATTGCGCCGAAGCCACCAGATGATAATGATGATGGTCTTAGCAAGGGCTCGGTAGTAAGCGAGTCAATATACCGGCAAACATTAGGCTAAGAAACAGCATCCTCGCTCTGATTGCATATTAGCATACGTAGTAGTAAATGCAAAAGCACTCGCCTTAAATCAAGCATGTTGGTAATTCTTATATTTCGGTGTAAATGGGCTACTTGTTAGCATCATTAGCAGTAGCAAATCCAGCATTCGCCAGTGGAATTTTGGGGGCAATTACATGATGAGCCCTCTTTTAGCATCTTGTCAGCCTCTTAAAATAATGACCTCAGTCATATTTTGCCACAATAAATAAATAAATTCCTTAAACTGTAGCATTGCTGGCTATTTCTGCTAATATTGGTTACGAGATTAATGATAGTCTGTGCAAGTTTTACGGAATTTAAGGTAGTCCTATTTGAACTCGAACAATTATAAGAGGCCCTTTATACTGTCGTAAGTACTGCAACTTTTGGAGAGCATGTCTGGCATTAATGGTGGTGTTTTTTTTAACCTGCCCAATTTTGGGGGTGAGTTATAGTAGTCTAATTTTAATCCGTATAATTATTTATGGGATTTAAATTAATCCTAGTTGAACTAGTGCAATCTTGAAAAATTTGTTTTAGTCATAATTAACCCTTGGGCAGCACGGTGGTCGACTGGTGAGCACGTCCGCCTCACTGTGCAGAGCTGCAGGGTTTGATCATGCCCCCGGCCTTCCTGTGTGGAGTTTGCATGTTCTCCCCGTGTCTGCATGGGTTTTTTCCAGGTGCTCCCGTTTCTTCCCATATATCAAAAACATGCATGGCAGGTTGATGGAACACTCTAAATTGGCCCTTGGTGTCACTGAAATTGGTTGTGCATCTCTGTACACCCAGAACTGGTTGCCAGCTGTGTACCCGGAGAAAACCCACACATGCACCAGGAGAACATGCAAACTCCACACACAAAGACCAGAGCCGTAATCGAACCCTGCACCTCTATACTATGGAGCCGATGCGCTAACCAGTCGACCAACAGGCTGCCCATAGTCCTATTTTAGCTCGCGCAAATATTTTTTAATTCAAGGCAATCTTACTTTAACTAGTGCAATTTTTTTGGAGTTTATTTGATGTAGTACTCATTTTCCACCACTGCAGTATTTGTGACCATTTACGGTAGTCTTATTTAGTCCATTCCTTCCAGCATTTATTTGTAGAAAAAGTGAGATGCATGTAACAGTTACAGTTGCGGCTTTGAAGCTCCCAGTTGCAGACATGTGCTAATTCAGTCAGAAAAAAAACCAACAATAAATAAAGCCCTGCGGGTGGACGCTCCTGCCCGCTGAACGTTTCAGACAGGCCGCGCTGATAACTGGCAAAAATGTGCGGCGATACTAGAAACAACATGTAAATGATCACAGCAGTGCAAGAAAACACAAACAAACCATGAAACATGTTTTATTCCCATTTCGACACCTGATTTATTCCACTCATGACCTTCTTCTTCTTTGGCGTCCATTTCCTCACCTGACAAGCGGCAACGCCGCCTGACAGGACGTCACATGAAAGCACAAACAGGATAAAGAAATCATTAAAAATGGAAGGGGAGAAAGGGAGGCATCCTTTGTTGCGTCCACGTGCGTTCGGCAGAGTCCAGGCTCAATTGAATATGAGGGAGGAAGGTGATGATGATGATGATGGGGGAAGGAAGCCTTTAAGTCCTCCTGATGTTTTGTTTCCCGCCTGGCGTCTCCGGGGAGAAGACAAGGAATTGGGCGAGCGCATTTTGAAGGGATTAGCGTAATCTCGTGGACTGGAAACCCGTTGTGAAGACGGATGCTGTTTAGTCGTATCGCAGGGATTATCGACACTTTGGCGCTTCGCTCCAGAGGTGCGCGTATATATGTGTGTGTGTGTGTGTAAGCACACATTCATGATAGGTGTGTACTTGGCCATGTTTGCACAAATGCACGTATTACCAGATGAAAACAAAACAATGTTTTTCTAATGTTTTTTTTTTTCTTCAGGGATACCACAGGCCAAATCACTACATTGCCACTCAAGGTAAGACGATGTTTGATTCAAGCCTGACAGTTATGATGCCTAAATGGCCAATTTCAAAAATCGATACATACTATAAATCAAACGGGAGTGAAGTTTGGTTGCACAACAATCGCAAGTTAAAAAGAAAATAACCTGTCTGAGGCAACTTTCGATTCAGGCCCGACTCATGGACTGCTTCAATGTTTTAAACATTGAAACGGCAAGTAAGGGAAGTTGAGCAAAGTTTGGGGCGGGATCATTTCAAGATAAAAGGAAAGAAAATAACAAAAGAGGGTTTTCTGTTCGAGGCCTGATTCTTTTTCTGCATAAACGGGCTGCTTTAAAAATCAAAACAGAAAGTAATCAAGAAGTAGAGACAATAATGTTTGGTGTTGAAACATGTAAAAAGAAAAATTTGAAATAGCAACGGGCCCCTTTGGTTTATGCCCGACGAGTCAGCGGCTTGTATCGTCTGATACATGTGGAAGATAAACAAAGTAGGGTCCAGCCTGTATGGGATAAAATAATCATCGCCGTACTTTTGATCCACTAGTGTGCTGCATAAACAAGCTGTCTTGAGAATCGAAACGTGAAACCAGTGAGTGTAGTTTGGTGTTAAAAAATGTTGAGCTAAATGAAAAAGAATAACACGGCAGAAGGCACCTTCAATTCAGGGTCGACTAATGTGCTGCTTCAAAGAGCTGGCTTAAAAAAGTCAAACAAAATAGAAGCGGGAAGGTTGAGGACAAGTGAGTGAAGATTGAGAAGCCGAAGGCTTAGAAGAAGTGAATGAAGATTGGTGAACAAATATTTTGCTCTTTACATGACATGTCAAAGGCCGCTTTTGATTCGGCCCAACTAATTTTCTGACTAAACGGGCTGCTGTTGGAAACCAAAAGTGAGCAAGAAATAAAGTTAAGTAAGTTTGATGTTGGAACAATGCGAGCTTCAGTAAAAATAACAGAATGGCTTAGGCTACCTTTAAATTCATCCCCGACTAGTTTGTTGCTGAAACAAAAAGGCTAAAAGCGACTCATCTGCCCAATGTACAAATTAAAGGTAAACAGGAAGTGAGTGAAGATTTCACGTTGGAACACTTTAGCGCTAAAAGGTGAAATGAGCATAGCCGGAAGTTTTTTATTCAGACCCGACTAGTTTGCTGCCTAAATGGGCTGTTTCGCAAATCAACCCAAAAAGTGAACGGCAAGTGAATGATTGGTCCAGTTTGAGCTGACCATGACGGAGGGCACTTTTGATTCAGATCCGACTAGTTTGTGGCCGGAAACGTTTATGTGTAAACGATGAAACCAAAGGCAAATCTAAATCCATCCAAAATATGAAAATATGCTCGGTCGTCTTGTGCGTGAGCACTCAGGGATGCTGCGGCATGCCTTGTCAAGCTCTTTCTTCCATTTGTGTGGCAGGAGCAATTAATCGGGCTGGAGGATGAACGAATAAATAAATAAATAAAAATAGATTATCTGACATGTGCGGGCACATTTTGTCACTGTGTTCCTCCGGCCGGTGGATTTGCAAGGCGACGAGCACTTAGCGCCACCCTGGAGGTTAACCATTGACTGATGCTCAATCGTTACCAATTTAGTACCTCATGTAGCCAGTGCGGGGTTGCGTGCCACATTTGGATGTTTGCGTACACTACTTTAATAATAAAAAAAATAAGAAGTCAAAAAAAGAAAGAAAGAAAAGTGAGGCGGAATTTTTTTTTGTTTTTGTTTTTCATTTGTTGTTGAGCGAAGAGGAGGCCTTAATGCATTCACAAGCTGCTCGGGGGGTGCTGGGAGTTGCATAATTAGCTGTTCATTAGCGCGGCGCCGCTTCTCCTCAGCGTCTCAATTAAAGCCGAGCCTCTGTTTGCTTACCAGACGTGCTCGCATCACGCTGACTGTCCTGCCGAACACACGTACGTGACTAATCCGTCTCCTCGGGATCAATTTATCGATTTTTTTTGATGGCTTGAGAGATTTGGCCGATCACGTGACATGTGGTGTTGGCACAAGTGGTTTTCCGCCTGAACTGCCTGTTGTACAAATCGAATGCGGGTGGGGAAGTTGAGCTGAAAGAAGAAGAACAACACGACGACTGTGCTGCCTGAAATAGCTGTCAACAAAAAAGTTTTCATTCGGGCCTGGCTAGGTTGCTGCCTTAACAGACTTGTTAGACTAAAGACTAAAACGAAAGGCGACATTTTTTCGCAGAAAAATATTGAGCTTTTAATTCACACCGGACAAATATACAGAAAGTGAAATTGTAGGGCTCAAGTTTGTTGCAGCAACATTTTGAGTTAGAAGGAAAAAAAAACATGGCAGAAGGCAGTTTTGAATCAGGGTCTGACAAGTTTTTAATTGCGGTGGGTTTGCCGCCTAAACAACCCAGTGTGAATGTTAAAACGGAATTGGAAGTAAGGGAAGTTTAGTGCAGAAACATTTTAGACTTAACTTATATTCCACCTAAACGGGCTGCTGCAGAAATCTAAAGGTAAAAAGGAACCGATTTGAATTTGGAACGGGAACATTTTGAGCTAAAAGAATGCAAAGAACGACACTTTGAATTGGCGTCAGACTAGTTTGCTGCCTAAATGGGCTGATGTAGGACTCGAAATGAAAATGAAAAGGATGCGAGTAAGGTTTGGAGTGGGGACATTTTTAAGTTAAAAATAAAAAAAATCTAGCTGAATGCCGAAATGGGCTGTAGAAATCAAAACCCCCAAAAAAAAAATTGAGTGCATGAAATTGGAATGGCAAAATGTCAAGCACTTTTCATTCAAACCCGATTTATTTTGCTCGTTAATTTGTCTTTTTTTTGCCTCCAACACAAATGCAGACATTTGTACTCTGCGGGAGAAAGATAGCAACCTCGTTTTAGGAATTCTTTGGCGATGAGGAAGCCTGACACAAAAAGCAAAACGTCAAAAAGGGGCGACAAAGCTCAATGCCAAATAATTGCCAAGAGTGTCGCTCATTAGCTTTCGGGGGCCACCGACGAGCCCCTCGGCGGCGTCAAGGTGATGACGACAGGCGCAGCAGCTGTCACTCTATTAAAAAGTCCTCATTGCCCGAGCTCTCCCGCTCATTACGTATTTTGATGTATTCGCTCTGCGGCTCATTTACCCGCCACAGTAAATGTCTCTCACCTTGTTCCATTTTTATGTGGCGCGGATCTTTTCAAGCACCACACCACCACCTTTTTTTTTCTTTTATATCAGTTTCATCCATCAACCAGGATGATGGACTGGAAGTATCGACAAAATGCCTCAAATCAGCACAAATTTGGAGCATTCCAGTGATTCTCAAAGTGTGGCTCCCTCTAGTGGAATGCAAAAGAATCACTGCTTAAGCACTATTCAGTTTTAACTGCTGAGAACAATACATTTGCATTAAATCCAAGAAATGTTTGTTTGAAACTTTTACTTTGGTAAAATTTTTAATCACTGTTATTGATGGTATTATTATATGTTGTCATTAATAATGACCGATATTCATTGATGTGACGTCACTGACGATGCTGAGTTCTTACAATAAGGTAACAGATAAACATCAAGATAAAACATTTTTTCTGTCTAAAAATTGTTTCTAATGTTCATATTTTCTCACGATGACTTCGACAAGATTCCGAGGAAATCACAATGTTCATTTTTGGAACGGGTCCACGAGCTACTCATCTGGTCCTCGGGGGCTAACTGGTACCTACTGGCACCACATTGGTGTGATCTCTGCTCTAGATTGCCCAGAGGTGTTTATGTTCAAATCCGGGTCACGGCACCAACAAGTTTTGGGGAACAACCAAGAGTAACTCCCAGAAGACTGCATATTATTCTCAGTTGAAATATGTAATGGATCCCAGAAATTCAACACATGGTCGTGGAGCGTAATTGTGTGTGCTGAGCAATTAAAATTTTTCATCTGTAATTTGATGGCGGCTAAGTCAGGGTGTACTGCGCCTCTCGCACAAAGTCAGACTCACTTCCAGTTTACCTGATACAATATATTTTTTTTCAACTAAAGCCAGGCAACGAACTGAATTAAAAGTGCCATCTGTCATGTTCACTCCCTTCCAGTTTGAGCTGTTCCGTTGATGGAGGTCTCATGAGGTTGGCAGTTTGTTGATACTACTATCTCTTTAAAAAAAAAAAAAAAAAAAAAATGCTCACTCTTAAAAGATGAACAGATTTACTGGAATGGAGAGGGAATGGAAATGCCAAGAAAAAGCCCCGTTGTAGAGTTCAGATATTTGTACGTATGTCACAATATCTCCTCCTATATGAATGAAACATCTCGGCATTGCTACGTTCTGCCGGCTGTATTGTTAACGACCTCCAGCGGGACACCGTTTAGTGTTGTCAAAATCATTGATCCATGTCACTGCCGTAGCAGGCCGGCTACCGTTAGTTGCACCGCCATCACATCTCCTTGCCCGTGATGAGAAAAAAAAAATGCGGCAGCATCCCTCGCAATGCTAACGACAGCCCTCCCAGTTGAGAGGAAGATATCTTCAAACTTAGCAGAAAAAAATAAAAAACCTGCCGCTCTTACCTTGGCATTCCCCAAGCGAGCGAGCGTTCAAACGTTTCCGCTTCTTCCTCTTCAATCTCAGAGAATGTGAGCGAGCGGCCCGTCGGCAAGGTTCTCCACTGAGAAAGAGCAAAATAGGCACACGTGTCTCATTAGTGGCACTAATGTGCTTGCATAAGCGCAGGGCTGACTTCATCGCTGAAAAATTCACCCAAAATAAAGAAAGTCATCAAAATTCGGCTCAATGCCAAGGCCACACGCAATAACGAAAACTCAAAATCCTCGCAATTTCGCATTGCTTCAAATCAGACTCCTTGTGTCTTTCCGGGCAGAGCTTCTTGAAACTTTTTGGTGGGTCTTCTCACGATAGGCGTTACGATTACCGGTCAATTTTATGTTGCCAAGGAAAACTGTTTTTTCAGGTTGAATTGTTCAAAATATTTCAGGGGCTGCGACCACACGTAAATTTTGAAATGGTTGCTGAGATCAAAATGTCTCTGGATCTTCTCAGGCATGGATTTTTTTTTTTTTTTTTTGTGGGTCATTCCTGGAACACATTCCACTGCTCCTGGAACCTGGAGTGGATGTACTCGATGGTTTTGTCTGCTCATAAATCTTGGGGAGAGCCCGATATACTGCTCCATCATGTCCATCAAAGTCCTCAAGGAAGGCTTGGACGGCATCGTCCATCGTGATGTGACCCACCAAAAAAATGTCAAGGACTCGAGACCAAAAATCACATGACCCCACGTCATCGTCCACTTCATCTTTATTGCGCCTGAGACGCCGTTCACATGACTTGCTAGGTGCTGTTGTTTTGGCTAGCAACAGAGTTAAAATGGATTCAGCCATTAATTCTTCAATGCAAAAATATCACTTCGAATTCGAGGTCACGGGTAACCGTTGGGATCGTTTTCTGTTGCAAGGCGATCTTAACACCGGTTCTGCGGTTTTGATGAGCAACAGAGGTCAAAACGCCCGCAAGACATTAGGAGTATGAGTAACTTCATTTGTCTCATAATATTAAAATAAAATCTCATTTGAGTTGTTGATATCAAAGAGTCTTCCTCTACCGGTCCCCGCACGCATATGGAACAATAAAGTCCTCCACGTCCCAACTTGGCACCAGAACCACACTGAATGATGATGATGATTTTTTGCAATAATCATAACAATGCCAAGTGCTCGTGTGCTACCTACACACCAGCTGTCCCGCTTCTTCGTCGCCCAAACTCCTTATTCGTCCTCCCTCCCACGGGCATGAGAAGTGTGGGAGGTAGTCGGGTGCGACGCTGCAGATTGTCCAAAGTTCTTCTTTTGTTGTTAAAAAAAGAAGAAGAAGAAGAAGACGAGCACAGGGTGTTTGTTTTACATATGTGGGTTTAAAAAAAAAGTGAGAATAAAACACAAGGTCACCTCTCGCTTGTCTTTTGAAAATAAAACCGTTCAATTTGGTTTTCAAAAGCACACGCTGGCAGGAGTAAAAAAAAAAAGAAAAATCACACAAAGGTGACAGATTGGAGTGTGACAATGAAGTACACAAAAAAAAAAAGAGGTGTGACACGCAAACAGATCAAAGGCGTACAGCGAGGCAGCCTTGTAGAAAACGCAGCAAGGCATAACAGTTTTGCTGCATGCTTTGAATGGCGGAGCGCAATAAAAAATTTTTTTTTAAAAATCAGGCACTTCAAATTGAAGTCATAACATTAACTCATTCACTCCCAAAGACGTTTTTAAACGTCTTTTCAGACTTGGTCTAGAATTGGCTGGTACTGAATGAGTTTTAAATGCACTTGCTTATATTGACCTTCAGGAAGGATGAAAATAATCAATATGTTGAATTTATCAACCAAATGGTACGTTCCCCCTCCATGCAAAGTATGCAGCAACATTTCACACTTGTTACTGGTTTGTGCAAAAGGTCCTCGCCAAGAACGTGTCGGACGATGGTGTGTTTATATTTAGATCTTGTGTCACATTTTGCCCCCGGTTCTCATCATATATAATTAATATGCACGCTGTCTACAAGTAAAACAATGAGTTCATTTTAATAATCAACTTTGCGTAATTTTACTCATTTCTCTAGGTAATTGCTGTTGATTGGGGGCCTTGCGCATTGACTTGATTTGCATACCCTAATTAATTTGTAATAATTTCAAACCAGCATATTCAATTAAACTAATGATCATCATTCTAATTAACCTGAATAATTCCAAAGTGTGAGCTCCTCATTCATTGACAATTGATGACATGGAAACTGTCTTGCCGAGAATGAATGAAACACTACACGATAGAGCGCTTTTAATCATTGATTAATCTGTTGATGATTTTGGAGATTGATTAATGAATCGGATTTAAAAATATATAATTTCCTTCTCTTTGTTGAAAACCAGAAAATGATTTCAATTTTTATTGACAGCGCAGAAAATACACATACATAAATTAAGTATTATTTCAGGTCCTGGTTTGGTCTGTAAAATTGGCAAATATGTTGAACATTGTTTTCCAAAGTAAAAGCTGATGTCTGCACAAAAAAGAAAAAAAGCACACAAAGATAGTCGGTCTGTTTTCATGGAGAACAACAGAAATCTGAGAATATTTACTATTGAAAGGCTGACGTTCCGAGGGTTTTGGCCGTTTTAAATTAAACGAGGGTTCTAAACGATTAATCGTTTATCAAAGTAGTTATCTAATTATTTGATCATCCATTGGTTGGCAGGTAATCCATTAATCGTTGTACCAGAAACCTTCTTCAATCATGATAAAAGTTATTGGGGGAAAAAACTGCTATGAATGGCAGTTACTGCCATCTCCTGGAGAAATACGCAAATTGCAGGGGGGGTTTTGTTTGTTTGTTTTGTTTTTGTTTTTGTGGTCGGTTTCCTTGAGTTTCTTCTGCATCTGCAGGCCCCATGCAGGAGACGGTGTTGGACTTCTGGCGGATGGTGTGGCAGGAGAACACGGCGGCCATCGTCATGGTGACCAACCTGGTGGAAGTCGGCCGGGTGAGTAGCATGCATGCTTCACTGCCAATTCTGGTCACGTGCCCCCTCCTGGGCTCCTGGTGTGGGTGTGACCAAATTGAAGGCAGCCGGGGAGCGTTCTCATTGAGTGAGGAGAACAATTCAATTCTTTTCTTATTCTTTAAATATTGCACTCCATGTTATTATATCCGCCGGCCTTAATGTGTTGCACTTGGCTCGCTGAGCAGGGTCGAAGAGCGGCATAAAGCAGTTAATTTAAGCGCCCGGTGGCCGAAAGGTGCTGAGAAACAAGCGCACCTCTTCCCATTCTGCTGATTCTGCAGCGGAGCAGAGCTGCTCTATGATTCACGGCGCCCGCCCGCCGCTCTCCTGGTACCTCATTAGGCCGCTTCTGCGCCCGCCGAGCCCCGCCCCTCACCTTTTTGCACACCTGCTTAGCGGCGGCGGGCGGTGTCCTCTGCGGCCCCGCGGCGGTCCCATGAGCTTCTGCTCTATGATCCCGGCCAATGGCGGCTGCCGCCGCGCAGTCGGGCTTGCTCGTAAAGTCGCCGAAGCGTAGCACGACGGGCCATCTGCTCGGTGCGCTGGCCTGATGGATTTTGGGAAATCCTGCCGCACGCACTCCACAGCACAAGGAGGAGGGCCGTGGTGCACCTTGATGTATGAGAGAGTCAGATTTTCATTTGGAAGAAGCAAGCAAGCAAATATCACTTTCATTCCCGCAGTTTTGACCCCATAGAAAATAATCTGTTAGCCGCCATCTTGCACAATAGAAATAGACACGTTTATTCGAGGGGGGGGAAAAAAATCCAGTCACTTTAGAATTCGCAACAGAAACAGTAATACACACATGCAGAGTTACTATAGCACAGTCATTTCTTGTCTAGTTGTCAATGATAACAGCCAGTTTGCACAATACAAACAAACACGAATCCATGTCACGCAATTGTGATTGCTGCTCTCAACTCATGACAATCGGCATGCTCAATAGAAAGAAACACGATGAGTGGAAATAAGACAGTCACTCGGAAATGTCAAACTAAACCCACACACCCTCTCAGTTACTGGGACGTGATCTGTGCTTGTCCGTTAGTCGCCATAACCGGCCGCCCTGCACACTAGAAATAAACGGAATGCCTGGAGATAATCCACAGCGCAAAAAAAAAAAGAAAAAAACAAAAAACAACGATCCATAACACTCTGGTCACATGTGGAAATGGCACGATCATGCAATCCCTCCTCTTATCACTCATAACAACTACCAAGTTGCTGGATCGAAAGAAGCATAATGACTGGAAATAATCCAGTCCGGATGGAGGATGGAACCTTTAATGAGGCCAATTGTTACCGAGTGGAACAGGTCATTGCGACATCTGAATGGCTGCAAGTGGCCGTCGACGCGGGGTTTAGTCACCCCCTACTTTAGTGTGTGTGTGTGTGCGCGTACTCTCAAATTCTCATTTCAATGCTAACCAGTTCACGGGCTCCTTAGAGGAGCAGTGAACGCGGGTCTTCGTCATCTCTCCATCTCCCTCACCAGCAACAGTTTAATTGAAGAAGAAGAGGAGGAGGAGGAGGAGGAGGGGGGCGGGTAACTCTGCACTCTTATTATGGCTAATACCAGTAATATTTCCACTGGAGTGTTTTAGATTCCTGCAGGGAAATCTGTTCTTAACAACCCAGGGTTTATTATTTCACATCATTATTGGACTGCCACCTCCCTCCCCTCATGCATTTTTTCATGTTCTCTCTCTCCCCGGCCGCTCAACTTCTGTACCATTTAACTCATTTTCGCCATGGCCGAAGCACCGTCGGATGAGAAGCAATAACGTGCGAATGGAGACGCCCTCCCTCCTCCTCCCCCCTCTTTGCTGATGGGGTTTTACAAGGGGCCGCCCGGCTCGTTCTGACGTGACCGAAGAGCCGAGACATCAGGCGGTGGCGTTTCGTGCCAATTATCCTTTTTACAACCGGCGCACTGTGCGGCTTTTACTGCGCTCATCAGATGCGATTTATGTGCGTCTTTGTCTGTTTTAGGTGAAGTGTTGTAAATACTGGCCGGACGACAAGGAGATCTACAGAGACATCAAGGTGACGCTCATCGAGACCGAACTCCTCTCGGAGTACGTCATCCGCACCTTCGCCGTGGAGAAGGTACGGTGACGCCCCGACAAGGGTTCACGCCAACTTGCACGGTCGAAATCAACAGCATGCGAATAAATAATCCACAGTCCAAAAAGAGTCGACCTTACACTTGATGCTGCGCGACCACATTGCCCCGCCCCTCACCTGTTGTTAACCCACT
The DNA here is from genome assembly GCA_901007745.1 of Hippocampus kuda. Taxonomy (NCBI): domain Eukaryota; kingdom Metazoa; phylum Chordata; class Actinopteri; order Syngnathiformes; family Syngnathidae; genus Hippocampus; species Hippocampus kuda. The sequence continues at coordinate 45,187 of CAAKHF010016097.1, forward strand.
CACAGATGAAACACGAAAATATCTCAAAAACCCGATGTGATCGAAAAAGGTGAAGACATTTTTAAAATTTAGGGTCACAAATTCGTCCCTGATTAAAATTTGCTGTTGACCAGTGTAATTAGTCACAACTACATGCCTAACTTTTTTTTTTTTTAATGGGTGTCCACGTGTGCGTGTGTGTGTGTTACCACGGCGACCGCCTGTCCGTCACCGTCTCTTCAGCGAGGCGCTCACGAGATTCGGGAGATCCGTCAGTTCCACTTCACCGGCTGGCCGGATCACGGTGTGCCATACCACTCCACGGGGCTGCTGGGCTTCATCCGCCGAGTCAAGTCCAAGACCTTGAGCAATGCCGGGCCCATGGTGGTGCACTGCAGGTACGTCGAGCAAAGTCACCAATTAACACTCAAGTGTGTGTTTCAAAAACAGTCAATACTGGACCACAGGACACATACAACTCCATTCGTGCGAGGTACATTCATTCTGCCTTGCTTGAGAGGCAACTTTCTGCTATTTGTGCTCTGGTGTAAGTGGAAGTCTCACAAAATGTTGAAATGATATGTCAACCAGCAATTAATCAGTACCACCAGGTCACCCTCAAAAAAACGATTTCACGCTCATGTTTTGAGATGACTTATCGCGAGTCATCCGGCTTGAAAATTTTCCTTCACTTCTCAGCGCCGGCGCCGGTCGGACGGGCTGCTTCATCGTCATCGACATCATGCTGGACATGGCGGAGCGCGAAGGCGTGGTGGACATCTACAACTGTGTCCGGGAGCTACGATCGCGTCGGGTCAACATGGTCCAGACCGAGGTAGGCGGCTTCAAGCACCCAGGGAGAGGAATATGTGGGGATTCGGCTATCTTGGGCTGAAACTGTGGCATAATCGTCGACGGGGGCACGAGGGTCGCTAGTGGCCGGGACCCGCCAGGAAATACACCGGCCGTTTGGGAAACATATTTTCTCCAAATTTCCAATGGCCACCACGTTCCTGCTCAGAACCATTGACAATGAAATGCTGCCATATCTGCTCAATGCCCTGTCACTTGTTGCTGGGCAGAATTTATGAGGCACCGTTTAAATATTCTAAAAAAGGAGACGACATCAGTCATGTTCACAATACATTCAAGATAAAATATCAAAGCTTTTTCTACCATCTGCTGTGAAATGGCATTTATGTCTCGCATGTCACTTGTTGCTAGGCAGAAATCATGGGGCACATTTCCATATATATATATATATATACACACACACACACACACACACACACACACACACACACAGCAGAGAAAGAACAGGGAAAATCGGAAGGAACCCACTCATCACTACTCTGTATTAAATACAAAATATTGTGAAAGCTTTTTCCACCGTCTCCTCCATGTTCCTCACATGTGAAATGGCCACAGGGAAGAGACAAATCAATTTTACCTAATTAATTCATGACCTCATCAGAATTTTTTTTTTTTAATTCACATAAATGTGGGTTCCCATTTTTACCTGAACGCACCTCACAAAAGAAGTGTTTATTGCGCCTCACGCTCGCTTGGCATGTCCCGCTGTCATAAAAGAGCTTTCGAGGCTTATAAGGCGACTTTCTTGAACGTTGGCCATCTGGCACCACTTGAACGCATCGTTAGCTCGTAATTCCCTTTTAAATCGGCAAGCGTCGTTGCGCTTAATGGCAAAACGTGTCAGCGCCGCTGCTGCCCGAGTGCCGCTCGCCCCGACTCACTTTTCTTCAAGTTCAGTGACCTTCAAAGTGAACCCCCGTCCACCCTGCCCTTTTCCGTTTCTTCACTGGCATGCGCAGAGTTTGAAGCAAAATATTTTGCATTTGAATTTTTAGCTTTTATTTCTTATAGTGCTTTTTTTTTCATTTTTGTAATGAGTAACTTGTTTTAATTGCTAATTGATGTTTCAAGAATCATGCAAAGATTTTGATTTGTTTTTTTTCTGATTTGTGATATGTTTCATTTTTTTGTTGTAAATAAAATAAAAACAAAATAAAATATATAATAAAAAAGTAATAATATATAATGTATACCATTATCTAAAAAACATTGAAAATGTTTGTTTTGTTAATCATTGTATATTGATTTATATATTTATTTTGAGTTTTTTTTATTTTTAAGTTTTGGAATATATAATATCGTAGAATAAAGGCAAAAGTATGAAATAATAACAAAATAGTGTAGAAAACTATAGTTTTTTTCTAGATTTTCTAAATAAAAAGTATTCCTAAAAGACCTCCAACGTTTAACAATATGTGTAAATTTATCAAAATAATTGAATTTAATTCATATTTATTTTCATTATTATTTTTTTATCTCTGTATTAAGTTTTTATTGATCTACTTATCTATTATCGTTTTCTGGTATTCCTGCAATATTTGCATTTTTTTAATACACAAAATAAAAAAACAAAAAGCATGAAACAATGAAGAAATAATGACAAATTATATATAAATGTAAAAAAAAAAAATCTGAGTAAATCTGAGTAAAATCTGAATCACCAAGCATCGTTCTTCATGGGCCAACGTTTCAGAGGTGCTCCTGCACCCATGCTGACTAACTCATCATGTTCAGTGACCTTCAAAGTATACCAAAAAAAGCCTTTTTTTTTCTTCAGCCTTGCAGGTGTTTGTCACTCGTCTGCCTGCCCTACCGTGATTGGCTGCTAGCTAGTTTGTGGCGATGTGCCGCTCGGTGGATTGCGGCTCGAGCGCCGCAGCGACAACTGCGCTGCGGTCAAAAGGTCGCATTCCACATGAGGTTTAGCTAAATAGCGACACGTGTTTTCTTGTGAATCCCGCTCATCGCCGACCTTGTGCGTGCGTGCAGATTTTACCGGGAGACGACAAGCGGGTGTCGGCTGAAAATGTCACTTCAGAGCAGATTTCCATCAAGCCCCGAGCGCTGTCACCGTGACAGCGGCTTGACTGATGGCTGCACGAGGAAAAGGAAGCCTGCTCCCTTTTGCGTGTTTTGCGTCCTATTGTCACGGGCCACTTCATTAGGTTCACCCTCGTATTCGAACTCGATCAAAAATCTTCCCTTTCATGCACCAATAATGATAAAAGGTAACCTGATAACATGATAAGTTGTCCACAGTAGTAACCGCTGTCCCTGAAAGTGTTAAGAACAGATTTTTCATGTTTCGAACATTTTGTAAATGTAATCATGAAAATGCTCATTTATGCTCTGTGCAAAACAAGCTTGCTTTGCTTTCTGGGTTCAAATTTCAATTTGATACAAGACATCTCTAAAGATGATACGTCCCCCAAAAAAATGACCCTATAAAGCTGGATTTTGTTGTACTGTCCCCTTGATTTGTTGGTTTCCTTGATTATCATCAATGAATAATATGAATGAATAAATTTTTTAAAAAATACCAATCACGTATAAATGCTTAAAAATCCTGACTGTATTCCTGTTGCATCTCCCTGTCCTTTATTTGCATCTACAAGCACAACAATAAACATTTGGTTTAATTAACGAATACCTCAAAACAAACCCAAAAAAAATTATCTTTATCCCTTAATTGCCCTATTTTCATGTTTTTATTATTTTTAAACAGGCGGAGAGGGGGTGCACGAACTGTCGAATATAAAAGTGGGTGCGTGGCCTTGAACAGAAGAGAGGCACTCAAAATGCAAACTAGCAACAGGGTTGGTTGTCAGTGTGAATTTGGGTCAGGGGGGGTTCTTAAAAGGTCAAAGTATTGGCGGTACTGTAGGTCCTGCAGTGATCACCAAGCGCAGCAAAATATCTCATGTGACCTTTAAAAAATGCAACCAAAGACAAACATTAGTCAGAGTAAACAGCCTGGGGATGTGCACGGGGCCCAACATGGTCGGTTCATGGAAAGGTCTCGAAAGGGGCATCGTTGCGCCATATCCTGTACCGTACTCGATTCCCTGACGGCTTCGCAATGAGGATGCCCTGTCTCGCAGGAGCAGTACGTCTTCATCCACGACGCCATCTTGGAAGCGTGCCTGTGCGGCGACACCACCATCCCCGTCGGACAGTTCCGCTCCGTCTACTACGACATGAACCGACTTGACCCGCAGACCAACTCCAGCCCCATCAAGGAAGAATTCCGGGTAGGCCCCAAATTGTCACCTTCCCAATAACTGCACACTGTTAGCATGCTAGTTATTTTTTTTTTCTTTCCGTGGGTCCAGACGTTGAACATGGTGACACCCACGCTGAGGGTGGAGGACTGCAGCATCGCGCTGCTGCCGAGGAACCACGAGAAGAACCGCTGCATGGACGTGCTGCCGCCCGACCGCTGCCTGCCCTTCCTCATCACCATCGACGGCGAGAGCTCCAACTACATCAACGCCGCCCTCATGGACGTAAGACGTGACTTTTTTTCGCCAACGCGAAGGACTGGTAGCCCCGGGAGGGTTAGCATGAGTATTTAGCAGCGAGAAGCAATGAAAAAAATTTTGAGGTGTGAGTGTACAGACTAGCAAAGACTTTTGAAACAATGTAGCTCGTGTGTTAGCAGCAGTTTGATCCGAACTTGTCTTTCATTCAAAGTATCATAATGTAGGGTTGTCAACGAGGGTGGCCCACAAAATCATTAGCATGGGTTTTAGCCGCAGTTTTATCAAAACAGTTGACATGAAACGAACGGTAAAGAAAAGTTTGCATGCAATAATGGCCCCAAACTGAATAGCATGGGTTAAAAATGGCGGCGCGGGCACCCGCAGCGGCTCCTCTTGTTGTATGTTATGAGAGGGAAGAAATTTCAGATGAGCTGTATGTTGCACATACGGCACATTTGACAATAAAGTTGTACTTGATACTTGACTTGATAAAAGATAGCAAAAAAAAAAAAGTTGGTGAACAGTCATGGCCTGGAAAGAGGTTTCTGTCTCTTACGTGTCGCTTTGGTCAAAGCGACCGTCTGGCGTGTCAGCTTTGACTACCAGATGGCGGCTGTGTTTTGGAGAAACATCACGTCTCCTCCAACTGAACACTGCATTATGGAGTTTGTACATTATGCGCTAACGTTTGTGTGCTTCCAACTTTGTCCGAAATCTTTCAAACGTCTATCTGTTGCCATTGTCTAATCCCGGCAGAGCTACAAGCAACCGTCGGCGTTCATCGTCACGCAGCATCCTCTACCCAACACGGTCAAGGACTTCTGGAGGCTGGTGCTGGACTACCACTGCACCTCGATTGTCATGCTCAACGACGTCGACCCCGCCCAGGTAGGCAAAAAAAGCGCTTTTCACATAGTCGGAGCCGTAATGGAGATGGGACATCAGGTCAAGTGGATATTAAAAATCAACACACCCCAAGGTTTTGTGATATCAAAAAAAGTCATGTGGACTGAAGAGATAAATGGCTTGGTTTCAATTTAAGATAAGATAAGACAATCCTTTATTTGTCCCACACTGGGGAAATTTAATTTGTAATCTCAGGAATTTATTCATGTTTATTTTAATGATTTATAATTATTAACCAGTTATCATACCCATCTCTGAGTAAGGTGTCAGTTTGAATAGTTACGGTATTTTATTTTTTGGACTTCTTTTTTTTGGGGGGGTGGGGGGGCATTTTAACGTTCATTTTTAGTCTGAGGCTTCATTTTTAATGTCAACATTGATTAATAATTTTGAATGTGTGACGATGATTTTGATATTGAATGAGGGGAGATATATATAAAAATGTTGATATGTAACACAGTAAAATTGATCTTAAAATCCGAAAAGGTCAAAATACATTTTGAGAAGTTTGGAAATGTGGTCCCAGCGGAGGCCTCGGCGTGTTGTGTAAGCAGTGCACTGTGGGAAAATAGCGGTGTGCGCGTGTGCGTGTGTTGTCAATGAGCTGAGCGAGCAACTCCGGTCGCTCTCCATATTTCTCAGCCCGAGGCTCTGTCATAACACCCGCCCATCAAAGCCCAGCGTTCCTCCCACTCTTCCTCCTCGTGTCTTCCTCCCTCCCTGAGTGAAACGGGGGTGGAGGGGGGGGGGGGGGATATATCTTTCATTCAATATTCTCACTGTAGCCCACCAATGTGGAAAGGCAGGAAGTGCAGCTGTCGACGGCGGCGAGGCAGCGTACTGTGTTCACCATCACTGTCTGTATTCGTGTCTGTCTCTCTCTCTCTCTCTCTCTCTCTCTCTCTCTCTCTCTCTCTCTCTCTCTCTCTCTCTCACACTCACACACACACACACACACACACACACACACACACACAGTGATACCTCGGCTGACGAACGCTTCCGCTTACGAACTTTTCGC